>BQKZ01002175.1:6329-40704 GCA_036244855.1 Temnopleurus reevesii | reverse complement strand
ATGATACAAGTTGTTGGGGGGCTTTGGGGGCGCTAGCTGTCCGGGTCAGAGCTAGAGGGCGCCAAAATTTGATGACCAAAAGCCCTTATAAGGGGGCGCCAAAATTGGTGCTCAGCCTCCCGGGGGCCGCCAAATTTGAGGTGAGGACCTTTTGTTATTTTTTTTTATAGTAAATGTGTAACAATCATGATGAATAGCACATACAAGCGGGGATTGATTGTAATTCCTAGGAGGTAGATACAATGAGCAACTGTATGATGAATAAATCAGCAACGCCAGCAAATTCTGTTGAAAAGTGATCACATTATTAGTAACTTTCAGCCCGATTCATGCATTACAATTTAAGGGGTGTGAATAAAACTGTTTCCCGGTCTAACTTTTATCAGTTTACTAAGCATATCATATAGAACTTATCTGGTTAATTGGCGATTTTATGCATCAATGTAAGATTTATTTTTATCAGGTACATAAGTAAACTCGAATCAATGAAGTGAGGCGAGACAACGGCACATAACATGTCGTCATCACACTTCCAACCCCCCACAATGCTATCGTGTTGGGAGGGGGCGGGAAAAATAATAATCAGTGTTTTTAGTATAGTAACGAGAGAGAATTTGACATTCAGTTAAATCTGTATTTATATTACTTAAGCCCTTGATTGAAGCCTGGTTGACTTTGCTTAAGCTTTGGTCTTTAATTCAATGAATACTTTAATCATGTCTGTTTAGGTTTGGCTCAATCTGGTTCTTGGGGTTGCTTTGATGAATTCAATCGTATTGAGCTGCCTGTACTGTCTGTAGCTGCTCAGCAGATCTATGTTGTACTCACATGTAAGAAGGAACGCAAGAGTCAGTTTGTCTTCACTGATGGTGATATTGTAGATATGGATCCTGAGTTTGGTATCTTCTTGACCATGGTGAGTCATTCTCTCTAACGAAATATGGTACAATATCCTTTGTCCTTGCATTCTGCTGTGCTTTTTAGTAGGTTCTCTACTTTTCACTGTACCTCCATCAATTAAAAAAAACACATTCCTTTGAAATGTCCTTGGAAAATGGAATTTAATTCAATGAATTGGATGATGCTTCAAACTTTTTTTTTATGAGACAAGGTTAAGACAATAAGACCTTTCATTCCAGAATTCTGTTAGGAAATAAACTTCAGGAATAATCTTGAGGCAGACAGAACACATCTCTTTAGCAGCTATTGTTTCTCAATTACAAACATAGATGTGTGCTTAAGAATGACCGAACATTACTTGTATTGTTAATGTGTATTAGTGTTAAAACATTTAATTGAAGGAATTGTACTTTCTTTCTGATATTTTTTTTTTTTTTTTTTATATCTTCTTATGGGTCGGATATTTGTACAATAAAAAAAAAATACTCTAACCATCTTCATCATCATTTCCCGTTCAGGTGTTGATAATGATGTGAGCAGCAAATTTAGGAACATATACCAATAGAACTACCTGCTCAATGTATAAAGCTAATCCCTAATGAGTACATCTCTTCTTTGTGTTGATTGTCAGAACCCTGGATACGCCGGTCGTCAGGAGCTGCCTGAGAATCTGAAGATTCATTTTAGGACAGTAGCCATGATGGTTCCAGATCGTCAGATCATCATGAGGGTGAAGCTTGCAGCTTGTGGTTTCCAGGGTAATGTTATCCTTGCTCGCAAGTTCTACACACTCTACAAGCTATGTGAGGAACAGCTCACAAAACAGGTCAGTGAAAAACCCATCTTAAATACTGTCATCATTACCATCAACACCATCACCATCATCAGTTTCATTCTCATCATCATCGTCATCATCATCGTCATCATTATCATTATCATGCTCATCATCATTATGATCATCATCATCACTACCACCATAAATATTAACATCATCATCAACACCATCTTCATAATCATCATCATTATCACCATTAATATTCATTGATAAGGTGTTCTGATATATTTTTTCACAGTATTGGGGCACTGATACAGCAATCACATGTCTAAATCCATCATTGGCTTTTTTGGAGACAAACAAACTAAAGAATTTTTTTGTGAAATAAAGAATTTCTTTGTGATATGTATTTTCATTTAATGACTTTTATCATGAAAGTGACTATCATCGCTCTAATATGAAAAAGAGAAAAAGTAAGAGAATAGCTACCAAATGATTTTATTTGCTCATTCATTAACTGAAATGTAAATTGATGTTTGTGTTGGTTGTGTTTGTGTAGGTTCACTATGACTTTGGTCTGCGTAATATTCTGTCTGTGCTGCGTACGCTAGGAGCATTCAAGAGAGCGAACCCTGGAGACAGTGAGAACATGATTGTTATGAGGGTTCTCAGGGACATGAATCTCTCCAAACTGGTAAGTATACCAAGTCACTCTCTCAAGCTATCCTCCAAGTACAATCACTTTGTGTCGTAAGTTCCCAGCCTTAAACCTTGCATTAGAGGGGCTTCTGTCAGGTATTCATACAGGCCAAGGAAGAAATTTGAACCAGCCCCCTTTCACTTTTTTCAGATAGAAATTGCGCCTGGGTCTGGCCCAACCAACTGCATGTACTCCACAAAGCTTGTTTATTGCGGCTTGTTTTACGATTTGCCAGCCAAGATCTGTATGATTTTGCCCTCTACTGCAGCACATGCGTCTGCATTTAATACATTGGTGGTAAGAAAATGCTGTATAGAAACGGAAAGATGAGTCGTTAATGGGTCATTATCATACATAACATTTTTTGTCCAACAACCACCGTGTTGTTCGGTGCTCCTTTATAAGCTCTTATTCTGATGTCGGTTTAGAAACCAATCTGTTGTGTAGTGCTCATTTGATAATGAGTTCATTTACAAACTGGACAAAAAACAACTTCCTGCCGTCTTCGAAAATATCTTTATAAGAAATGACGCAATTCACAAAGAGAAAAGTATCGCCTACCACTAACTAGAACACACTTAGCACAAAATGCATTCATATACTTAGGTCCCAAATACTGGAATTCTCTGGATATTAATATAAAACAAGCCCCAAGTCTGAATATATTTAAACTCAGTTGAAAAAAACATCTCCTTGATTCATACGCCCTTCCATCAGCCGTTTCGTTTACCTAATTTTATTACAAATATACATGTTTTCCACAAAAACATTTGCTTGCCAGGCATTTGCCTCATGAATCCTTGGTACAGCTGCGCCTGCCCTCTCTCACTTACATAGCTTCCCTCGCCATTTTTCTTGTCCTTCTCTCTATCTCTGCCTCTCCCTATATTATTATTCATGCCATTTGTTAGGTGCACAAAATCTTACATCTATTTGGTTGCATCTCCGTACTCCACCATTTCTTTATTTGTTACTTTTATCCTGAAATCATTCCTTATCCCTTACAACAACTCTCATTATTTTCCTTAGTGCAACTTTAATCCGGGGATGTGCGTATCACAAGCTTTGCTTTTTCACGCACATCCCTCCATTTCATAATCATAAAGGTTTGGTCGTTTAAAACAACCCTTAATTTGTAAACAATTATCCTGTAAATATTTGTATGCGATATTCCTTGGTAATTTTGTTTGAATTTATGTTTACTTGATATTGTTCACACTTATTTTCTGTTTATTAGTTGTTGTTTTTTAATGGAAATAAATAAATCAGATTATATCAAATA
The DNA here is from genome assembly GCA_036244855.1 of Temnopleurus reevesii. Classification (NCBI taxonomy): domain Eukaryota; kingdom Metazoa; phylum Echinodermata; class Echinoidea; order Temnopleuroida; family Temnopleuridae; genus Temnopleurus; species Temnopleurus reevesii. The sequence goes on along the minus strand of BQKZ01002175.1, from coordinate 37,047 downwards.
ATAAAAATGAGACATTCTTACACATTACCTAATACTAACTTTATTAGTCATCCCTAAGTGCTCTACAATACATAATTACCCTGGCTTTAGCAGAGCAGCTGTAAGTAGCACACTGCACTTCAAGGAGCAAAATTCCTGTCAGGTACCCATTCATCCACCTGGGTCGAGTGCTGCACAATGTGGATGAATTTCTTGCAGAAAGAAATTAACGTGATGGATGGGATTGAAACCTACAACCGTCTTTACACACTGGTATTGTTACTGTTACAGGTGGATGAAGATGATCCTTTGTTCTTGTCTCTGATTGATGATCTGTTCCCTGGTATGACACTAGACAAAGCTGGCTACCCAGAGATTGAAGCAGCTATAGAGAAACAGGTATGCATCTTGTGTTGTACCAGTGTTATGTAGTGATAAAAGCCTCAATTAGAATGTGACAGTCAGGAGTGATGGAATCCTAAAGAAAGGCTTTGCATCTCTGGTTGAGACATAAATAACCAATACAAGCACACATTATCTTCAGTTGCTCTTTAATTATCTATTTCCATTTTCAGAAGTTTGGGGTTCTTACATGTAAATCACTATGATTATTGTTTTAAAACGAGGACTAGGAACTAGGCATAGGTAACAGGAGAAATCATTGGGCATAGTTAGTGCATTGTTATTCTGGGTTTTGCATATTGTTGGTAGTGATTTAAGTTGTTGTATGATCCAATGGCAAAGAAGTGAATAACTCTGTTATTATGTTGTAGATTCGTGAAGCTGGTCTTGTACACCATCCTCCATGGACATTGAAGCTTATTCAGCTCTATGAAACCCAGAATGTACGGCATGGCATGATGACATTGGGACCCAGTGGTTCAGGTATACACTAATACTTCTAATTTCTTACACAGTTATATTTCGGCATGTAAAGTTATTTATGAATAGGTCAGCTCGTTTTACATCAATTTCTGCATCCCGACCCTTACGGATCTATACATTTAAAGGCTGCTTTTAATTACAGATTGTATTTTTTGTATCTTGTCATGAAATTAAAATCTAGAAATATGGAGTTCAAATCTTCTCTATAAAAAGCTATTATTTTACATTTTGCTTTATTAGGCAAATGCAATTATGGTACTCACAATTTCAATATAATGGTGGTTAGAAGAAATGTTTAACCTGATACAGGTGATGTAATGTTGGGTGTAAAGATACCAGTTCTAGACAGATAAATGGACAGAAGTAAAAGTGAACATTTATCTTATTATCAGTAATATTGTTATGATTTACTAGTGTGATTTGTACCATTGCAGGGAAAACTAAGTGTATCCATACCCTGATGAAGTCTATGGGCGACTGTGGTCGACCACATCGTGAGATGAGGATGAATCCTAAAGCTATCACAGCACCTCAGATGTTTGGTAGACTTGATGTAGCAACCAATGATTGGACCGATGGCATCTTCTCTACTTTATGGAGGAAGACACTCAAAGCTAAGAAGGTATAACCTTCTCCTTTCTTCATACCAATGCAATTTTACAAACCTACAAAATGTCAGAATTCAATTTCGGCTACTTTCAGCAAAACTTTCACGCATTTTCAATGAAATTGTAATTGCAAGCCATCGGGTATGATTTAAGTGTGAGTTAGTCAAGGAGTCAAGCTATTTTATTTCATCAAGAAAGGCCATCTATTCTCAGGGTTATTTGATATTGCGGAAGATTTCCACCTTTTGGCAGTCTTTCTATCTTAAACAGAGAAATACATACAAATACTCATACTTACTAAACTTAGCTCAGCTAATGCTTTGAGACTGGACACCAATTTCATTGTTGATTTGTTTAATTAGAGTAATCGAATATAAAGTGCTCCTATCTACTCTCCAGTATGATCAAGGTGTATTTGGAATATTATTACCTTGGCTTTAGCCCTTCATCATCAGTATGTGAAAAGGAAAGATATTATTTGAATGTGGCCATCTGGTTAAAAGGTGAACCTAAAGTTGTTCATATTCACCCTTTATACTATCCAGTAATTTGTCACCAATTGATTATCTTTTTCATGTAGATGTCTGGTTCATGCCATTTATGCTTTAATCTTTACTTCTTGTTGAAATGTATCTATTAGGGAGAGCACATCTGGATTGTATTGGATGGTCCTGTTGATGCTATCTGGATTGAGAACCTCAACAGTGTACTGGATGACAACAAGACCCTTACCCTCGCTAACGGTGATCGTATCCCTATGTCACCTAACTGTAAGGTTGTCTTTGAGCCTCATAACATTGATAATGCATCACCAGCCACTGTGTCTAGGAATGGTATGGTGTACATGAGTTCATCGATCATGGATTGGCAACCTATTCTACAGGTCAGTCTACCATCTCAATGCAGTCATTCTCATCTTCACAAGTAACACTATTCATTAAGATTATGTATTTAGTGGGTAATGATGGGCTTCCTCACAGTTGTAATGTATTTCAGTGAACTTCAAACATAAATTTTGCTCTTTATTGTCTTTCTTTTAGTCAGATGTTCAAAGTCTTCCATTAATAAATTCATATTAGTCTAGAGGTAACAATTTAAGCCCTATTTTGAATGAAGAAAATCCATCAATAGATTGATTTTATCTTCCTTACTTTACTTTGTTATATATGTAACAGTATTTTATAATTATGATTGTTGTTGTTATGATTTTTACTCCATTAGGGATGGTTGTTCACACGACCAGCTCCACAACAAGAGATGCTGATGGCTCTGTTTGAATCCACATACAAAGATCTCTATCTCTATGTCATCCAGAGTCTAGTACCTAAGATGGAGGTAAGTTAGACACCATGATCTTAAGACATACTCGTTTCATCAGGGTTTGTAAAGGTTATTCTGTACTATTATGCACTGTTTAGTACAAGTTACTGATTTATAAATGAATGATATTCACAGTAATGCTGAATCCCTTCATTCCCAAGTAGATGTATATATTGCTAAGCAGTTACTGTTCTAATTGTACCTTATCTTATGTTTAATCTGTCATTTGGTTTGATCGTTGATCAGGTTCTTGAGTGTATGTATGTATGTACGACAGACGATCAATCTTCACTCAGAGTTGATTGTTTTCAGGTTCTTGAGTGTATGTATGTACGACAGACAATTGATCTTCTCTATCGTTTGATTGTTTATTAGGTTCTTGAGTGTATGTATGTACGACAGACGATCAATCTTCACTCAGAGTTGATTGTTTATCAGGTTCTTCAGTGTATGTATGTACGACAGACGATCAATCTTCACTCAAGAGTTGATTGTTTATCAGGTTCTTGAGTGTATGTATGTACGACAGATGATCAATCTTCACTCAGAGTTGATTGTTTATCAGGTTCTTCAGTGTATGTATGTACGACAGACGATCAATCTTCACTCAAGAGTTGATTGTTTATCAGGTTCTTGAGTGTATGTATGTACGACAGATGATCAATCTTCACTCAGAGTTGATTGTTTATCAGGTTCTTCAGTGTATGTATGTACGACAGACGATCAATCTTCACTCAAGAGTTGATTGTTTATCAGGTTCTTGAGTGTATGTATGTACGACAGACGATCAATCTTCACTCAGAGTTGATTGTTTATCAGGTTCTTCAGTGTATGTATGTACGACAGACGATCAATCTTCACTCAAGAGTTGATTGTTTATCAGGTTCTTGAGTGTATGTATGTACGACAGACGATCAATCTTCACTCAGAGTTGATTGTTTATCAGGTTCTTCAGTGTATGTATGTACGACAGACGATCAATCTTCACTCAAGAGTTGATTGTTTATCAGGTTCTTGAGTGTATGTATGTACGACAGATGATCAATCTTCACTCAGAGTTGATTGTTTATCAGGTTCTTCAGTGTATGTATGTACGACAGACGATCAATCTTCACTCAAGAGTTGATTGTTTATCAGGTTCTTGAGTGTATGTATGTACGACAGATGATCAATCTTCACTCAGAGTTGATTGTTTATCAGGTTCTTCAGTGTATGTATGTACGACAGACGATTGATCTTCTCATCGTTTATTTGTTTGTTAGGTTCTTGAGTGTATGTATGTACGACAGACGATTGATCTTCTCTATCGTTTGATTGTTTATCAGGTTCTTGAGTGTATGTATGTACGACAGACGATTGATCTTCTCTATTGTTTTATTGTCTATCAGGTTCTTGAGTGTATGTATGTACGACAGACGATTGATCTTCTCTCCGGTCTGATCCCTGGGGAGGAATCTAACCCATCTCGTGAGCATATAGAGAGACTCTATATCTTCTGTCTGATGTGGTCTCTTGGAGCATTGCTGGAGTTGGATGACAGGAAGAAGGTTAGAATTCAATTTTTCATAAACTGCACAATATCAATTGTGAACACTCATTGATAATATAAATGATAACAATAAAAATTATAATAATATTAATAATGATGATGATGATAGTACTACTACCACTACTACTAATAATAATGATAATAATGATGATAATGATGATGATGATGAAGATGATGATGATGATGATTATGATAATGGTAATGATGTCATTCAAATAGTGTACTTGTCCATCTTCTAATGATCATCTAAGTAGATTTAGACAATGCTTGGAGAACAAACGCAAATTAGTTAGATTTTCACAAATTTAATTTTTTTTATTAAAAAATCATAAGATATATATACATAAGAAACAATCAATTATTACTATTTGTAATCAAGATGAGCAATTTTAAGAATGCTTGCTGAAAATGAAGAATACAATTAAATCTCATGAGAGTTTAAATGAAGTTAAAACAAGTGATTGAATGGTGTACAACTGCTATTCTATTGTACAGATGGAGTCTTGGTTGGTAGAGCGAGGTGGTCTACTGCTGCCCTCTACAGGCCCGGGTCAGACAATCTTTGAATTCATGGTGAGAGATGATGGTCAATGGGAGCATTGGTCAGATAGGGTTCCTGATTACATCTATCCTACAGACTCAACACCAGAGTATGCCTCCATCCTGGTTCCAAATGTAGACAATGTCTGCACTGATTATCTCATACACACCATTGCCAAGCAGGACAAAGCAGTACTACTTATTGGTAAGTCTACAGGGGAAATGAGTAATGGGAAGAGGGCACGAGACCTCTTGAAAGAGGGACAAAGGTGTGGGATAAAGGCTTAGGGGGTGTTTTTTCAAAAGTTGCAATTGGTCGCAAGTTGCAGTTGATCGAAGTGCGCCAATCAAAATCACTGTTTCATGCGCGTCTTGTTAAATGCGCATACCTTGCGCAAATGAAAATGCGTGTTACAATTTTTTAAGTTGCAGTGGATTTGCAGTGGATTTTGAGCAACACCCCCTTAGAGGGATAGAGGGAGAAAGAGACAGTACAATTCGAATGAAAGCATTTATCCAAACAGGAAAGTTAACATGACTGATAATTACTGTGTTTTACAGGTGAGCAGGGTACTGCCAAGACAGTAGTCATCAAGGGATATTCTAACAAGTACGATCCAGAGCATCATCTCTTCAAGAGCTTGAACTTCTCTTCTGCTACCACACCTAACATGTTCCAGGTTAGTTGGTATACTATCACATCATTCAATTGTTGGCATTCTATCTCTTCTCCACTCACTTCATTCATGACCAGTTCATTTAAGCATAATCTTACTCTTCTTCTTCTTGCACTATATCCCTCCTCTCATTTTCCTCCATACACACACTTTCGACCCACATACAAAACATGATGGTGACCATGCTTTCTCTTTCATAGCTCCCACCCTCTGGAATAAACTTACACCTCACATCCAAAATACCCAGCCCTTTGATTTCCTACTCAGATCCTACCTTTTTGAGTAACTTTAATTTGATTGTTGAACTTTATCATTGGAGGCACACACTGCATTAAGTTGCTTGTTCTTTATTTGTCAAATCTTCTAATTTATTTACTATCTCTTGCATTGATTTTTTTACCGGTATTATGTTCAGTTCAGTTTCAGTTCAGTTTATTTATTTGAATACGGTTAGTAAAAAACATGCTTTCAGCTAAATAGCTGTTTTTCAGCATGTCCGTATATACAGAAAATAAATACAAATACATAAATAAACATAAACATACAAAGTAAAAATACAATACAAAAAATACAAGTGAAAATAGAATAAAATTATTTAGCAAAGTACAGTTTCAACAAATGTAAATAAATTAAGATACAATTTTTAGAATGTAAAATCATTTGATTTGAAAGCTCAAAGGTGGGGGGTAATGTATTAATCAAATGGTTTTAAAAACAGTTGACTGGAGAATTTGATGAATAAATTCAAATTACTGATTGATCTAATAAATTCAGGGAGTTTATTGAAAAGTTCGGAACCGACAAATATTGGGCTTATTTTACGAAAATTTGTTTTTGGGGTGTTTAATTGTATGATATATTTGTGGTTACGTAATGAATAGGGGCTTTCTTTAAGGGTTATCCTTGAACACAGAAGAGGTGGTGCTAATTCATGAATTAATTTAAAAATTAAAATCAATAAGTCTTTCTTAATTTTATTGCACACACAATCAATTTTGACAGTATTAAAAATATCTTTCCTGCTGTATCTATAATTAACATTTAAAACGATTCTCAAGGCTCTATTTTGTAAAGTTTGGAGCTTTTTAACATTGCTAGATGATGGATAGAGCCAGATGACATGGCAGTAATCCAAATACGACTGAATCATTGTGTGATACAAAATAAGAGCTGTACTTTTATCAATATATGGTCTTGTACGACGCATTACATGAAAATTCCGCAAAATTTTAGATTTGGTCATTTCGATTTGGGGGCACCAAGACAACGATTTATCCAAAATAACGCCAAGATATTTCAATTCATCAACAATTTTAAGAGAATGACCATGAATACATATATTGACGTGTTGAAACTTGACTAGGTTTTTCTTAGTGCCAAACAAGATAAACTTACACTTATTCTCATTTAATAGTAATTCATTATGTGAGAACCAATTAGTGACAGTTTGAAGTTCTGCATTCAATACATTTTGCAATTGCATGGGATCTTTAGAGGCAAAGTAGATACAGGTGTCATCTGCATAAAGTGATATGGAACAGTTTTTAACAACCTTTGGCAAATCATTTAGGTACAAAATAAATAACAATGGTCCAATAATACTACCCTGAGCCACACCGTGCTTAATAAATGATGCAGATGATTCATTACCATTGATAACAGTTCTTTGACGACGCAAGAGGAAATAATCATTGAACCATTTAATCACAGTTTCATGAAAGCCATAAAATTTTAATTTACGAATAAGAATGTTGTGAGACACCATATCAAAAGCTTTCTCAAGATCAAGAGAAATCAAGCCAACCACATGACCTGTGTTAGACATTCCACCTGTGCGCCCCGAAACACCTGTATAAAGCATCCTGTAAATGTTATCTGTTGCAGTGATTTTTTTACCGGTATTATGTTAGACATTCCACCTGTGCGCCTCGAAACACCTGTATAGAGCATCCTGTAAATGTTATTTTTATTATTTTTCCAATTGCGACATATGCAAGCAAATAATATTCTGCAGGGTCAGTTATGTTGCACATAATTATATCTTGTGCATATTACAAAGACCTATTTAATGTAAATAACATTGATATGATTGTTTTGTTGACAGCGCACAATAGAGAGCTATGTTGACAAGCGTGTTGGTACAACGTATGGACCCCCAGCAGGCAAGAAGATGACTGTGTTTATTGATGACGTCAACATGCCTATCATCAACGAATGGGGAGATCAGGTATGTATAGTACTCTACAATGTTGTCATGTTACCGTCATGTCTCTATATCTATAGTTTAGACCATAAATATATAACGACAAGGCCTTGCTCTTTTTAGGCCTCGGCCTGGGACCTACATTTAGGACAACATTTCTGTACACTCAGCAGCTTAAGAAGCTTCGCTCCACAGACACACAGACACAGGCACACAATGAAAATTGATGAATTAAATCCTCATAAAAGATCAAACCTTGATTTGAATAATGATTTGAGAAATGATATGAATAATGGTTTAATTTATTAATTGTTATTTGCTTTGCTTCTCATATCCTATCCTTTATTTAATGTCAGATCACGAATGAGATTGTTCGTCAGCTGATGGGTAACAAGGGTTTCTACAGTCTTGAGAAGCCTGGTGAGTTCACCAGCATTGTTGATATTCAGTTCTTAGCTGCTATGATCCAGCCTGGTGGAGGACGTAATGACATTCCTCAGAGACTCAAGAGACAGTTCAATATCTTCAACTGTACGCTGCCATCCAATAACTCCATTGATAAGATCTTCAAAACAGTTGGCGTTGGACATTACTGCAAGGTATGCAATTTGATTTGAAATACAAACCTGCTAACCATTTGCTTTTATGTTTTTATTCAGTAAATTGTTGTTAGACTATGTTGATAAAATATTTTTTTTTAGATTTCCTGATGTTTGAATGAGATAAAGAGTTTGTGCTGTGTTGTTTTTGTGTGTTTTTTACTCTTAGAATGGTATTTAAACAATCCAGTATTGTGATATCTTATATTGAATGGTTAGGAATGTATGCAAATAAGTAATGATACTCCTAACATAAAAAGTGCTCTGTTACACGTCATATAATGAGATCCAAAGACTGAATAAAAACATATGTGAATAATCTCTCAATACATGGTTAGTGTAATAGCAATGGTACAAGTAGTCTGTATGTAAAGTGAATTGTATGAATCAACAGAATGCCTGTACAAAGTACATGTAATATAATGGAATACAATGGAACTTGTCAGCATAATATTTCAGGCCATCTATCCACCAGAATAAATTGTGTATTCTTAGGAAAGTCTTGTAGACCAATAAATTTCTGCAGCTTTAGACATGTTTCTCCATGTACCTTTTCTCTTTCATAGCCCCAACAAAAAGAGTCTCTCAATAGATCATTGAGCTAGCTGCCTGAAATCAAACATATACTTTGGTAACCAGATGAATTCATGAATTCATAATGTAAATAGTCAATGGCCATGATATTTGATTTTCTTCTGTGTAGGAGCGCGAGTTCATAGATGAGGTTTGTGAACTAGCAGCAAGTCTAGTGTCTTGCACCAGGAAGCTATGGCAGCGTACTAAGATCAAGATGTTACCTACTCCAGCTAAGTTCCATTACATCTTCAACCTACGTGATCTCAGCAGGATCTGGGAGGTGAGTACACACATATTCCTCTACCAATGATAATCATTCACATAGCTTATTACGAGTCACATTTAATGTAGCAAGAGTGGTAAGGCTCAATACCTGCATGTCTCTAAGTGACTTGTTCCAGTCAAATGAGGACTTAGAATATTTTGAATTGAATTTTTGTTTAGCAGCCCCTATTGATGTAGTGGTTCGGACTCTCGCCTCTTAACTAGAGGGTCAGTGGTTCGAATCTCTCCCAGGGCGTTAATTTCCTTCAGCAAGAAATTTACCCATAGTGTGCTGCACTCAACCCAGGTGAGGTGAATGGGTACCTGGCAGTAATATTCATTCCTTGAAACGCCAAGTGCGCTAATGAAGTGGCTGCCGGGCTAAAGCCAGGGTAATAATGCTGCGATTGTAGAGCGCTTAGAGAATTCTTAGAGTTGATAAGCGCTATATAAAAGCCGTTCATTATTATTATTATTATTGATGATGTGCTGAAACGATGCAAGTTTAAGATATATTGGTTTCTCCTTTTTTTTCAGGGTATGTTGAACAGTTCTGCAGAGGTTGTGAGCTCGACTTCCATCCTACTGGGTCTATGGAAGCATGAATGCACACGTGTGATTGCGGATCGATTCGTCAGTCAAGAAGACAAAGATTGGTTTGAGAAGACCATCAAACATGTACGTTCATTTCATTTCAATTTTTCAGTATTAGACGAATATAAACCTGTGATAAGAATATGTGCAAATCTAAAGAATATTTATAATAAATTTAGAAGCTTGATAAAATGTCCAAATGCCCAAACCGTCAACAGGAAATGAAATAATAGACCTGAAAGTGAAAGTAAAACATGTAAACACAATTAAAATACTCCTTTATTGAAATGAGGGAGTGTCCAATAAAATTTACATATGACCAAAAGGCACTCATAACATGCTTCAAAATAAGATTTTTTTTGTTCAGTCACGCATATTATCATATTGGATCATGCTGATTGTTAATAACCAGTTAGCAAGTAGTTTCTAAACATTTCCTGAAATACTTAATAATCCGCTGTTAAAAAGTTATACTACTGTAAATTGGAAGGGGGTGTTTATATTGATTTCTGCAGGTTTCTTTGATGGTTTTTTTTTCTACTGAGAATGAAGCTGATTAAGCAAATGATGTTATTGAATTGAATATTCATTTGTTATATCTTGAATAGACAATAGAGGAAGATCTTGGGACTTCATTTGCTGAACAGCTACCCAAGGAACCCTTCTTTGTGGACTTTATGAGAGATGCTCCTGAAATCACAGGTAAAATCATCATTATACATAGATAATCACTATCTTGGCATGGTCCACAGACTAATACTGCATTATACTACTGAGAAAAGTTAATAAAATAGTAGAAATCTGTAATGAAGCGAAATTAACATTTATTATTATGTATTGAGAAACTCCTCCTATGGAAGTGTTGCTAGAAAATTGCAATTGATCACCATTTACATTTGATTGGCATTCATTGATCACATTCATTTTTTTTTCAATATTAAAACTTCCAATGATAGGTGTCTGAAGGAATATGTTTCTAAACCCTAACTAGGACCCTCCCCCCACCTCTTGGCGAATTTTGCGATTGTTTGCACTGCACAGGAATTTCTCATAATGCGACTCTCTGAATTGTTTTCTACAATTGATTCACATAGAAATTCATATTTTTGCCTTCAATGTCTGAAATCAATTTATTTTTTTCACAGTTATGCTAATAGAAAACAAAATGAAAAAAAATGAAAAACATAATTAATTTGAAAAACATCAAAAGCATAAGAAATTTAATTCATCGGGTTTTTTTAAATGTAGAATTTTAAGTAATATTACAAGGAATATCTAAACCCAAACTTGGCTTTCTGTCATCTGTATTATGTAATTTAGAGCACCAGTCATGATGATGTTTATCATCATATTACTGTTGTCTACTTAAATATATTGAGGATTTTGATCTTGTATAATGTAACATAGAGCTTCTCCAAATTTTTATATAAATTTTACAAGTTTTTCTGTCCTCCTTTTTGTGCTGTATTCCATTGATTGTAAGTATAAGCTGTTGAAAAGCCTTACTCTAGTAATCAAAAATACCATGCACTGAGAAGTTCTAGTGGAAATTATGGATTGTGAGGTGACTGGCATAGCACTATTTTCTGAGGGGCACAGCCCCGAGGAAAATAGTCACTATGCCGGTCACCGAAGAATCCATAATTTCATATAGTACTTCGAAAAATGTGCATGGTATATTTGATTTATATCCTACACAAGTAAACCGAAATAATAATCAAATTTATATCCTACTTGTAATCTGTCGATGAAATGAATTACTTCAAATCTACGAGATTAAATCTCGGTTCATCGTCGTTGATTTGTCCACTATCGTAAAAGATGACGTCAGAATATTTGACATAACGAAAACTATTCCGAGGATGATGTCACGCCATATCCAATTTATTTCATGGTGAAAATATTTTTAATCACATGATTGCTCCTTGACCAATCACAATGGATACAATCTTATAAGTAGGATATAATTACTGATATTAAAATTTTATGTGTTATTATTATTTTGCATGGTCCTGAACAATCAAGTAATCAGAATACCACTGTGCATTTTTTTTTTACTTTGATACTTGTCAATCTTATAGATTTTTACACACACGGGACATTTCTTTCGAAGATCGAACAGCGCACACACACACACACACACACACACCAAGTCCACAAATAAAAGATGCTTTCCCATAATCTAGATGCAATAATTTTCACTCAAATTCACTGTATAATTTGAATGTTATTAGCTAATCTTTCTTTCAAAAGAAGATTTTCCTTAATTGTTGTTAAAATTATTCCCTTTTTGTCATTTGTTTTGTGATCTTATAAATTATAATTTTTGTAATATATCTGTTGTTCAATTTCAGTAACATTAACATGCAGAATGCATTTAGTTATGCACTATATAAGGGATGTCACTTTCCAGACTTCATGTCACTTGGTATATTGGTGTTTCCTATTTAAAACAAAATTGTTTGAATTGAAAATATTTTGGTCATGATGAAAAATATAACTGTACCAGGTGCCTGTTGCATAAAACTTGAAATTATGACAACTTTCCCATTTCTGGTAACTGTAAACATTGTGCAGCTGCCAAACAGAATAAAGGATGCAGGGGACTTACTATTGATAGCAATATCCTAATTTTCAATTTCATGCAACAGGTTCAAGATAATTCATATGTGATTTAAGCTGTTGTTCACTTTATCATTGCCATGTGCACAAAGTTTGATATTATAGGCTAGAAGAAATAAGGAAATATAGTACTTCTAATTTCTTTCAAGCAATGGAACTTTTTCCGCAATTTCAGTTGTTTCATTTCAAGTACATATTTGTATTAATACCTATCAAACATAATATAAGAATCACAGCTTTCCATTGAGGTAAAACTTATGTGAATTATTACACTAAGAGATGTCATGTACAGTAGCTAGTTTTGTTTGTATATTAGGCCATGCTGTATGTTCCATTATTCCAGATTGCTTGGTATTGAAATAGTACATTCAGCGTTTCTCTTGTTCTTTAGTTGAGTCGTTTTTTCCTGATTATTTTTGTGATTTTAGGACAATGTTTAATTTCAAAGCAAGTTATAACCCAACCCCTTTAAGATCATGCTTGTGCCGGATACTATTTAAATCTTTAAAGATGTAACCCCCTTGAGATATCAAAATAGTTAAAGAAGCTTAGAGGTAAGACAAAATAGATGAATAAAATGAAAGTATTTTCTCCATAGAGCAATTGATTTTGTCACTTTGAAGAAAAAAATTGATTGTTAACAGAAGTCTGTATCATGTTGTTATCCTGCTTGTTTTCAGGATTGAATTATAGAAAAATCTACATTTGTATATTTCTTATAGGTCTATTTCATTGGCCCTTAGCAGACTTGTTGGACGGGACATTGGGGGCTGGCTGTAAGGTGCAAAATGTCTATTTGCTCTTACAATACATTTCATGTATCATCAATGAAACTCAAGCCAACTATGATTGTAGACTTAGAAGACAGTTAATAAAAGTATATACTTGATACAGGTGAAGAGCCTGATGATGCAGACCTGGATGCTCCTAAGATCTATGAACCAATCCCTACACTAGAAGCTCTAGCTGAGAGACTCACTACATTCCAAGATATGTACAATGAGACTGTACGTGGGGCAAAGATGGATCTTGTATTCTTCAAGGTAACTCACTCATTGAGTAAGGTTTACTTCTTGAATTGAAAAAAATCTTTAACTTCCGTTTCTGCAGTCTTATGGCTTAATTGTATACAATGCACATGACAATGCATTTAGATAATATGCAGCAAAAAACACTTGAATGAAGATACATTTCTTGTAAAAAATCAATAATTTATTAACCAATAAACCAACATGAAGTAGTTAACAAAAAATAGTCGGTAGGTTGATTCATGGTATTTGAGTGATTTGAAATAATCAGGGTGAAATAAGACGGTATGTCAGGGATTGGAGGAATAAGCATTTAGTAAAGAAAAATAGCCATTGTGATTGTCATAATCACTACATCATTTGCTAACTGATGTGTTGAATCTTAAGCTTACAGGTTCAATGTATCCTAATTATTATGTGTGTGTCAGGTATTCGCAGTAAGTTTGTTTGACAAATGTAATGGCCTGGTAATATGTATCAATATAAGTAATCTATATTGTTGTTTGCTCTTGTCGTGTTTGCTTGTGTATCAATACTCTCCACTCTTGTTTTGTAGGATGCTATGTGCCATCTGCTGAAGATCTCTCGGGTGATCCGTACAAAGCGTGGCAATGCTCTGTTGGTTGGTGTAGGTGGATCTGGTAAACAGAGCTTAACCAGACTCGCATCATTCATCGCTGGATACAAGAGCTTCCAAATCACACTCAGCAGGTACAGATTCCATCATATAAACCATCGCTACATTGAAGTCAGACACGAGCATTATAGGCATAGCAGTTGTAGGCACATCTTTATTCGATTGGATCTTTCAAGCCTGCACACTTCATTTGGTACTTAAATGAAACTGAGATTTAGAACAATTCAGAAATTCAGTTTGCATAACTACATGTCAAAGCTTTCTGTGGCCTGCACCCTCCTGTTATTATGATAGTATCTATGTACAGCATGTGAAAGCTATAGAAACAAAAGAGTACACAAAAATAAACTGAGAGTTCATTAAAAAGTTAATGCTCATTTCATGTATAAGAAGACTTGAAAGTGATTGGATGTGTTCTTTGGTTGTCTAGATCCTACAATGTGACTAACCTGATGGAAGATTTGAAGTACCTCTACCGCGTGGCAGGACAACAAGGACAAGGAATCACATTCATCTTCACTGATAATGAGATCAAAGATGAAGCATTCTTGGAGTACATGAACAATGTGATTGCATCTGGTGAGGTAAGCATGTTGCTTGATTGCATCCGGTGAGGTTAACCTGTTGTGTGATTGCATCTAGTGAGGTAAGCATATTGGTTGATTGCATCCGGTGAGGTTTACCTGTTGTGTGATTGCATCTAGTGAGGTAAGCATATTGCTTGATTGCATCCGGTGAGGTTAACCTGTTGTGTGATTGCATCTAGTGAGGTAAGCATATTTAGTGGTTGTCAGATAATTTGCATGGTGAAACAGTCTCGTCAGAATTATATTTGGTATAGAATGAAGTGTAAGATGGATGTTTTATGGCTCCCATGCATGATAAAACAGTTTCGTTAAAAGTGATTCCCGGGATAGATAAAGTGTGACATAGATAAAGTATGATGGTATTGATGACAATGATGATGGTGGTGGTTTTGATGTAAGTGATGGTGGTGATGATGATGATGGTGGTGGTGGTGGTGGTTATGATATAAATGATGGTGGTAATGATGATAATGAAGGTGAAAATATTTATGATGATGATGATGATGGTGGTGGTGGTGGGTTTTTTATGTAAATGATGATGATGACGGTGATGATGATGATGATGATGATGGTGATGATGATGGTTATGATGTATATGATGATGGTGATGATGATGGTTATGATGTAAATGATGATGATGATGATGATGGTGATGATGATGGTTATGATGTAAATGATGATGATGATGATGATGATGGTTATGATGTCAATGATGATGGTGATGATGATGGTTATGATGTAAATGATGATGGTGATGATGATGATTATGATGTAAATGATGATGGTGATGTTTATAACAGTGGAGCAGATCAAAGCTAATTCCCTTGGTTTCTTGGATTTCTAGGTGTCCAATCTGTTTGCCCGTGATGAGATTGATGAGATTACAGGAGAACTCATCACTGTCATGAAGAAAGAGTATCCCCGTAGACCACCGACCAATGAAAACCTCTATGATTACTTCCTGAGTCGTGTGCGAAACAATCTTCACGTCGTCCTCTGCTTCTCACCGGTATGTTTCTCATTCCCAATTCTTATTGTAAAAACAGTGATAACAATTGCGTTATATGAATAGCAATGATTTGTTTATTTAGCCAGGCTAGCCACAGTGACTACATTTTTGTAAATGTTTTATTTTAGGGCCCCCATAGCATAATGTGATAATCTTTACCTTGGTGACATTTCACGAGCATGCACGATCTTACAATGTTTCTCCAATTGTTCTTATTGGTGAAATCATAGATTTTTTCATTATTACTGCTGAATGTATTCCCAAACTGGACGTCCATTGTGAAAGTTGTTTTTCTAAGAAGTGAACCTAAATGTTTAGAAATATGTTTGATTGACATTGAGTTGATTTGCTATAATCTATTGGATTTTGTCAGGTTGGTGAGAAGTTCCGTAATCGTTCTCTGAAGTTCCCTGGTCTGTTCTCTGGGTGTACCATGGATTGGTTCAGTCGTTGGCCTAAGGATGCTCTGATTGCTGTAGCTCAGCATTTCCTTGCTGCCTTCCCCATTGTGTGCAGTGACAATGTCAAGAAGAGTGTTGTCAACACCATGGGGGTCTTCCAGGTAAGTCCTTTTCTGTCATTCACAATGTCTAGCTGCTAGTCACAATTAAATACCTAGTGCTGCATCAGGGGGATACACATATGGTGATGAAATACGCACATGGGAATGAAATACAAATTGGTATTTAATCAGTCTTTGTAGAATCAGGCTCTTTATGCAAAAAAATGATATGTGTACAAGCATATTTTAAGCAATCAATAAGTATGATAATGACATTTTTATAGCGCTCTTATTGAGATAGGTATCACAGCACTTTACAGCATTACATAACTTAATTGACATTGATTACCTTCACTAAAATACAACCAACAAATTATTTAACTATCAAAGAGAAAGGTTTTTAAGGAAAGTTGAAAGATAGCAACATTATAAGCACTATATCATATGACACGGGCTGAAAATAAATTTCCAGCAGACCAAAGAATCCTCAAAGATTGATATTTGGTTGTGAAATGAGCAGTAAACTGAGATTCATCAAAGATTGATATTTGATTGTGAAATGAGCAGTAAACTGAGATTCATCAAAGATTGATATTTGGTTGTGAAATGAGCAGTAAACTGAGATTCACCTCACTCTTGCAGGATCTGGTAGCAGAGACATGTGTAGATTACTTCCAACGATTCCGTCGTCAGACTCATGTCACACCTAAGTCTTACTTGTCATTCATTGATGGTTACAAGAAGATCTACACAGAGAAGAAAGGAGCTATTGGAATGCTAGCTGACAGGATGAAGACAGGTAAGAAACCACTTCCTTGTATTCAGCCTACTTTATATGGTTCCACCTATCTCTACTTCAATAGTTTCTATAAATAGGTCAACAATAAGATTTATGAAATACATCATTAAAAGTCACATAAAGACGAATTTACAAATTGCCAAAAAAATTTAGAATATTATGTATGACATGAGTAGGGCTGCAAACCAGGGATTCTTTAAGGCTGGCATTGCTATATTCTAGTATTTGTGATTGGGCAAAATTGGGCACAATCAGCAAAAAAAAAAATCTTTCGGCATGCTTCGAGTTTTGTGATGCAAATGTTGCGATTTTATGATGTAATTGGGTAATATATTTCTGATGACATGGTGTCTTAGGAATAGATTGTGACTATGCACGGTCAACAATTCGGAATGATAATATTCACTTCTTATATAGTGCATAACACATAGCTATGGCATTATCTATGCAGTTACAAAGCAGAAAAAGAAATAACAGTATGGAAAAGATGGATCTGCTTTTTAAAAGTAAGAAAAAAATATACATCTGACATTGTGCACTTGGTTCATATATATGCAAATCATTTGTTGAACAATTACTTCTTAAGCATAGCCTTAAAATTATCAAAATCAGAAATATTTTGATGATAATTTTGGACTGAATTCCATAAAACTGAGACTGCATTTATAAAAGAGCATTCATCATAAGATTTGGTGTTCAATTCATTTCAATTCATTTCAATTTGAATATTTACATATCTGACAATGATGTTAATTATTTTGATCAGGTTTGAACAAGCTTGTAGAAGCCACTGCATCTGTGAATGAACTGAGTAAAGAGCTTGCAGTGAAGGAGAAGGAGCTTGCTGTTGCATCTAAGAAAGCAGATGCTGTGTTAGCTGAGGTCACTGTCAGTGCTCAGGCTGCTGAGAAGGTCAAGTCTCAGGTACAGAAGGTTAAAGACAAAGCACAGGCCATTGTGGATGAAATCAACGTAAGTCACCTTCTTATCACTTACTTGTTTGGTTCTATTGTGGGGATAGTTTTGTTTACTTTACTGCATTATTCCTTCGATCTTTACACCCTACCCTTTAAATTGTTTGTAATTCTAAACTTCTTCAATGTTTGTATCCAGACACATGTTCACATGATTATTTGATAATCATTTTCTTTTCTTGAAAATTTTTAGTTAAATAAAAAAATGAGAGTAATAGTCTCTATCAATACTAATATCATAATTTGATGTGTTTGCCATCAGGTTGATAAGCAAGCTGCAGAGATTAAGTTGGATGCTGCTAAACCAGCCCTGGAGCAAGCTGAGGCATCACTGAACACCATCAAACCAGCTCACATCTCTACTGTACGTAAACTAGCCAAGCCCCCTCATCTCATCATGCGCATCATGGATTGTGTACTGCTGCTCTTTCAGCGTAAACTTGATACCATGGCTCTTGATCCTGAGAGACCTTGTCCTAAACCATCCTGGCCGGAAGCCTTACGTCTCATGGGAAGCAACACCTTCCTACCGGTATGTTGCTTTTACTTTTCTTACTTTGATCTATACCAGTTAGTCCACGCCTCACCATTGGGCTTACATTTGTGTCAAGAGTTGATAGATGCATGTAGCTGAGCACTTGTTTGGTGCACTCAGCCAAACCAAACCAGCTACAAAAGTGCACCTATCCTACCGATACCTGATAAGTATGAGTATAGATGCATGTCTCGCCCAAGGAACATCGTGTTGCAACTGTGATTCATCATCTAAAGGGTTTACCACCTGATCAAGACTCTTTGACAACAATTTTTAGATTGTGTTAGATAAGATAAAATTACCTACTGCTGGTAAGCAAATGCTTTTCATTTGTATGTCATAATTTTTTTATTATTTTGGTACTTATTTTCAATTTTAGATTAACTGAATCCAAAATGTATCTTTTCAAGAAAAAAAGATATGACAATGATTAAGAAATGGTTGGTCCAATTTGTGTAACTTTATGTTGATTATGTATACAGGGTTTGATGAATTTCCCAAAGGATACAATCAATGAGGAGACTGTAGAGTTGTTACAACCATACCTGATGATGGAGGACTACAATCTAGATACAGCCAAGCGTGTATGTGGGGATGTAGCTGGTCTTTGTTCATGGACTGAAGCTATGGCTATCTTCTTTGGCATCAACAAGGAGGTTCTACCACTCAAGGTGAGTAGCATTCAAGGCATCTTACACATGGGTCTTAGGCATTGGAATATGGCATGCAAAGAAAACAAGCGCTTTAACATGTGACCAATATGTATGAGTTTACAGGGCTTACCCATCTTTACTTGGTACTTGCCCCTTATTAATATACTTATATCATACCTAGTTTCATGCTGAAATCATAATACTCAAGAATGACATTGTTACAGCTAATATTAGCCATTGAAATCATGACATATTATTGGTTTAGATTAAATGTGTACAGTTCTCTCTCATTCTGTATGAATGATATTCTTTTGTTTGTTGTTTAGGCTAACCTTGTTGTACAATTCTCTCTCATTCTATATGAATGATATTCTTTTGTTTGTTGTTTAGGATAACCTGGTCGTACAATTCTCTCTCATTCTGTATGAATGATATTCTTTTGTTTGTTGATTAGGCTAACCTGGTTGTTAAATTCTCTCTCATTCTATATGAATGATATTCTTTTGTTTGTCGTTTAGGCTAACCTGGTTGTACAAGAAGCCAGGCTTACCAAGGCTAATGCTTCTCTAGCTGAAGCTCAAGCACAGCTTGATGAGAAACAGAAGGAACTCGATCTTGTGCAGGCCAAGTTTGATGCTGCTATGGGAGAGAAACAGGTAACAAAACCATTCCATATAATTCACTCTCTTGCTATTTTTGTGTAATTAGTCAGAAGTCAACCTTTTGTTTGGAACCATCATGCCTGTCAGCCATCCCTATATGTATAATTATTCAGATATTTAAACTCTAATTCTAAATTTCTAGTTTTAAATCAAAATTCTGAATTTGGAGGAAATGCATTAGTTTTAAGATAAAACGGTTCTGTATGCGTCTAACATGCAACATTGAGGCTGTATAATGTTGTTCTCATATATTGATTCTGATTGTCTATTCCCAAAGTTCTACATACCGTAGAAGCCTTGAACTAGTTTCCAAGCTTCTAAGTCCTGATATATGACCAATTGATGATTTAAGCAGATTGAAATATCTCTATATGACAAGTATGTCAAAGAACTGTCTCTGATTTACACAAAGACTAGTAACATGTGCCTAAAATCTTTACAAATTAATTTCATAACGCACTTTGCAATATGTCCTGATTGTCAATACTTTGATTGGCATTTGTATCTCCCCAGTATTCTCTATATCTTGAAGCTTGCCTACAAGCACCATTTCTCTGCGTGATTGCTATTTCTTCCCATGTGAATGTGTGAAAGCCTATTATTGGCTCATGATTGACTATGAAATTGTTTCTAATGTTTACACAAGGCCCTACTGGATGATGCTGAAAGCTGTCGTCGTAAGATGAACAATGCTACAGCGCTGATCAGTGGACTCGGAGGTGAGAGGGTTCGTTGGACTGAGGCTAGCAAGAGATTTGAAGATCAGATCAATAGGTCAGTATAACAATAGGAGCCAATTGAATAACAACATTGCACTTGATTTACTTCAATAATCGCATGACCCTCTCTTACCTATGCTTTGTTCCTGAATAATGCCCTAGACCGTCCAAACACAATAGTTGCCTTGCCTTATACCGAGAAGCTGAGAAAAAAATCTCAGACATTCTCGGGTAGGAATCGAATCCACGATCTCCTGATGACTAGACAGGTTTCTTACCACTAGACCACCGAGAGCTGATGGAAGTGGCGGGCTCGATTTGTGTTATAGCAGCAGGTACTGCATAAATATCAATTGAATGATTTTTTGTGTTGGGTAGATAAATAATTGAATAATTCTTGCCTTATCCCAACATGGATAAACACTGATTGACAGTGCATTACCGCGAAGCTGACAAAAAAATCTCAGGCATTTTCGGGTAGGAATCGAACCAAAGATCTCCTGATGACTAGACAGCTGTCTTACCACTAGACCACCGAGAGCCTATGGAAGTGGCGGGCTCGATTCGTGTTATAGCAGCAGGTACTGTGTAAATATCAATTGAATAATATTTTTGTGTTGGGTAGATAAATAATTGAATAATTCTTGCCTTATCCCAACATGGATAAACACTGATTGACAGTGCTTTACCGCGAAGCTGAGAAAAAAATCTCAGGCATTCTCGGGTAGGAATCGAACCAACGATCTCCTGATGACTAGACAGGTGTCTTACCTCTAGACCACCGACTTAAAAGTTCCTTAACCTAGTTCCCCCCAATGACCCTGCCTCACGCCCTGCCACGGCGAGGTGGCGACATACACATTACTTCATTCTTCCCGATTGCCCCCGGCTGGGACAGATGTGATTTGCAGACACTGGTGAGATTGTTCCTTGTTGCGAATTGCATTACACTTTAGACTTTTGGAGCTCACTAAAGCCTCTTATTATTCGCCCAAGTGCGTTTTTGGTGGGGATTTGGTTTTGCCACCTTCCGTCGAGTAAAATTTGAGGCATGTTTTCAACCCCGCGCCGGGAGAAAACAACCCGTTTTGACCGTTTTGACTCCTACTTCCGAGGGAACTGAGGACTCGACGCTCAGACTTAGGAAAAAGAAGATTTTCTTGTTACGTTTTCTCCGCAGCAGGGTTTCCAGGATACAGACTTCGCCGAAGAAAACTTCTTCTGGAAAGATAGTGCCCCTTTCAGACCAGCCAAGGGGCCGGTCTCTTAGGGTTTAATCCTTTTTTTCCAGACAGAGGTCTCCCGCCCCCTCTTGGGTGCCCGGAGAGACTTCGCCACGGAGGCGGGAGGGTGTGTGACAATCTTGTACTTCTTGTTCTTCTCTCTCAGGTTGCATCACAGAGCGACCTGTTGCACTTCTGTTGCTGCTTATCGTTGATCTGTGCGATGGCGGAACACCTTCCTACTAGAGACCTCGGAACCGGAGCTTGTCCAGGTGGACACCAAGGTTTTTGTCACAGAAACGAGGTGCGAGATAGCGGGGGCGCCTGCGCCCACGCCGTCTCTCGCCGCTGCTTCAAAGAGTCGGTCAGCACCTGTCACCTCCAGCATCATGGAGCAGACTCAGCTGACCGCCTATTCCTCCTGGGAGGGCGGGTCTGACCCGCCTCTCTGGGATTTGCGCTACGAGGACTCTAGGGTCCCTGTACGGTGGTCATGAGACTGCCCCCCCCCCAACGGCAAACGGACAGGACCCATGCGGGACCGCTCCCGGTTTGCCGAGCTCGAGCTGGGCTCCGAGCGGCACGCCCTTAACTGTGCCAGATGGTGCTACCCCCAGTACGGGTACGACGCCCGGGTGGGTGGCCCCATCGCCCGCCGTGTCCGGACTCGAACCATCAGGCCCCAGTGGAGCGTACGCACCCCAGGGCTCGGAGGACCGATGGGCGGCTATGGGCTCCCCGCATGGGTCGGTGGGTTCCCGCCCTGACTACGCGTCAGCGCCCGGGACGCCAGGCCCCGCTCCCCCGCCTCCGCCTTCCTGCGTTGGCGCACAGGCCAGGAGAAGGGCCCCTGCCACTACTACCCGTCACCCGGACGACCAGAAGCCGGGCGGGCGGGCGGCGACGGATCTCGACGCCTTATCGTCCGCAGATCCCCCGTCCTCGCCACCTAGGGCACCTCTGCCGACACGTCACGCAGGGCGTGTTGTCCCTGGAGGACTGGGTCCCGCGGTAGGGGGACCCAGACCTCCAGGGACAACAGGGACCAGGTCAGCAGGTGGCCCGGCTACAGGTCTCACCGCGAAGCGGGCCCGTCCAATCGTGGCCCGTATCCAGGACGTCTCGAGCTGCGCCCATCGGCTTGGTGTCCGGCCCAGGGCGAGAGCAAAGGCTTGGATTTGCTTCCTGGGCCTGCTGGCCAGTTTGACGGACCTCATCCCAAACTGCCGGGGAGCTCCTCCATTTCCAGGTGGATTGCCGAGGGAATCAAGGCAGCGGGGCCCGAAGCACTCACTTCGGGCAGAGCCCACGACACCAGAGGTGTCAGCTCGTCTTGGGTGCTCCTGGCAGGCATGCCAACGGAGGATATACTGAAGGCCGGGGATTGGCACTCTAAGAACGCTGTTAAATTGATTGTTAAATCAGTAAAATTAGCACTAATTTTCTTATTTATGAGATAATCGCATGACCCTCTCTTACACCCCCGCCATCCCCCAACCTGCGTCTATATGACGGGTGTCTCAGCAGAACGGGTTGGTCAGAATGAAGTAATGTGTATGTCGCCACCTCTCGGTGGCAGGGCGTTAGGCAGGGTCATTGGGGGGGGGCTAGGTTAAGGAACTTTTAAGTCTTTTGTGTTTGGTCGGTCTAGGGCATTGTTCAGGAACAAAGCATTGGTAAGAGAGGGTCATGCGATTATCTCGTAAATAAGAAAATTAGTGCTAATTTGACTGTTTAATGGGTGTTTTGGGTATTTTTAATTCTGTAAATGCATTTTTTAGCATGGAATATGCATAATTTTACTTAGATTAATTTGCAAAATCGCTTCATTTATACTTATCTGATTATGGGAAAAATGAAGAGAACACATTTCATTTCACCACACTGCAAATACCAGAGTTTGTTTAAATCGTATATGTACTAAGTTATTTGGAGAACATCATTCAATCTACTATAGATATACTTTCAGATTTCTTTTTCATACTTTCTGAATTTATTCAACTTTTCATGCAAAATAACAGATAGCAGTAAAACACTGCATAAGGGTTAAATACTTTTACTATGATTGTCTGACTGATTAATTTGTGTTGTTTGTAGGTTGGTTGGTGATGTTCTACTTGGTACAGGCTTCCTGTCTTACTCCGGTCCATTCAATCAGGAATACAGGAACCTTTTGATCCGTAACTGGAAGAGAGAGATGGCATCTAATAAGATCCCTTACAGTGATGTAAGTAACAATCTAAACCTCTCTCCTTCATTTCCCCATCATTCAAATTAAAATATACGGGATAGTCATTCTATAGTCTTCAATTGAATGCATTTCAATTGTTGAATGTGGTATCTAATCCCTGTCGTATCTAATCCCTGTCCCCAACAATGCTGTAGGCATTTTATTTATTATTTTACTTATCGTCAGTCGACAGATAAAACATCTAAAAAATGAGGAATGTTCAGGAGAGCCCTTTAAACATGACTGCCTTAATGCTATAGTGAATTGGACAAAGAACTCTGTACTGCGCCACAGACACTCGGTCTTTTCGAATTAAAGCCTAAAATTTACACAGGACAAAGCGTATCACCCATGGTACAAGGTTATTTAAAAAAGCAATATCCAATGACATTATATTTTTGGGGTATATTTGTCCATCATGATTAATGTATAGATGTATCAATATTTTACATATACCCTTGATATTAGGTTATTTCTGATTTTTGAATTGTTATGCATTCAATCCTCTTAATTTTGTTGTTTGTTGCAGGAACTGAATCTGACGTCTCTGTTGGTGGACTCTACAACGATTGGTGAATGGAACCTACAGGGTCTACCTAACGATGAGTTGTCTATCCAGAATGGTATCATTGTGACCAAGGCATCTCGTTTCCCTCTGCTCATTGATCCACAGGGGCAGGGCAAAGCATGGATCAAAGAGAAAGAAAAGTCCAATGAACTCCAGGTGAGTCACTCATCTAGCAAGGCCGACTCACTCATTCCTCTCTTCCCTTCCAAAATAACAAAGCACTTGAGGTTTTTATCACGGAAATGCTTGGGCTCCTTAATTTGTAGAGCTTCCACTTAAAAAAAATGTCATCTTCTTTTGGTTGAATTCAGGCAAGAAAGTATCGAGTTGTGTTTTAAGGCAGTGGCGAACATTGTCGAGGATCAAAATGAAAATTAGCTGATTTTTCGCTACGGACCATGCACTGATAAACCTCTGCAGGGAGCTTCAGGGAATAGAGCATGATTGCCTTGCTGGTCCAAAGCTGCATGCATTCTGAGCGCTGATTTGTAGTTTCTAAGATATCAAATGGGTTGCATACAATTAAACTGGTTATACAAATGTAGATGATTTAACATTGTTAAATAATGCCTTTTAACCAAGGGATTTGAGTTTTGTATTAAACAAAGGGAGTAACATATGGATCTTTGTAGCTGTATCAATGTGTCCTTCATTTGAGCTGATTCACATGTATTGCTTCCTATTTGCTTATTGTTTTCAGGTGACTTCTCTGAATCATAAGTATTTCCGTACCCATCTTGAGGATGCTTTGTCCTTGGGGCGCCCTCTGTTGATAGAGGATGTAGCAGAGGAATTGGATCCTGCCTTGGACAACGTGCTAGAGAAGAACTTCATCAAGTCTGGCTCCACCTTCAAGGTATGCACATACTTCGGGCTGTAGTTGTCCATTCTCACCATATATTGCGCAAAATATTTATTAATAGGCTTAATCTTTGATTTACAAGAACGTAGTAGTTTAACGGAGAGATATATTGTGGCATGAAAGTAGGATGAATTTTTTTTAATTTTTAAAGTTGGTTTAAAGGTACAAAGTCATTGGTCATATGGGTAAGGGATCTTCGGAAAATTAGGGAAATTAAAAATGCGTTTTTCAGAAGCAAAGACTCAAGGGTTTTGTATGTTTCTTCAGGAAAGTCACGGAAAGTAATGTTTCTTTTTACTCCATTTGCTATATGTACTCAGGCTAGTTACTCTTTCTTTTATTTGTTTGTTTGGGGCTTATTTTGCCATGATATGATGTTTTACATCAAACTAGTATGCACTTTTTGCTTTAAATGGTCATGGATATTGTCCTGCTCTGAGAAGTCATTGTAAGTCCAGGAACTTTGAAAGATCATTGAATATAAAAATAACTACTCTACTATGGGAATCCTGTAGACTTTGATTGAGTGCCTCATGGCCGTGATAGAGTAGATGAAAGAAGGAGATTATATTGTCATGATGAAACGTTATGAAGAGGGTAAATTGAAGTTAACAACTATTCTTTGCATCTCTTAACAGGTGAAAGTAGGAGATAAAGAATGTGATGTAGATGGCAAGTTTATAATGTACATTACAACCAAGCTTGCTAACCCGGCCTACACACCTGAGATTAGTGCTCGTACATCAATCATTGACTTCACTGTCACTATGAAAGGTCTGGAAGATCAGCTGCTAGGCATTGTCATCCTCACTGAGAAACAGGTGAGTACATTCTTAACATTAACTCTCTGTGGACAATCAACAAATAGTTCATTAAGTGTGTAATTTTATAACACCATCAATAAAAACACACAAATCAACATAATTGAAGTCATTAGAAGCCTAAATAATATGAGAAAGTTTAGTATAAATATTTATGATGGCATGTGAAATGTTTTATCAGAACTCATTATACATAAAGCTGAATATTGTAATCCCCAAATCTTCATGCTGTTATTTTTAGATATTTCTAACTTTTTAATGCTCACTTATTATCTGTCAGTTATTCAAGATTTCTATATTTGGTTTCAGCTGTGAACAATTTTATTCTGTTAAATAATAGCTGATAGCATATTATGCCATTTGGGATAAAGATCCAACAATAGTTGAAAAGCGAAATGAAAACCATTTAATGCAATGAAATGTTTGATTGTGGTTGACAGGAGCTTGAAGCAGAGCGTACAAAGCTAATGGAGGAGGTGACAGCTAACAAACGTAAGATGCAGGAGCTTGAAGATAACCTTCTGTACCGCCTGACCAGTACGGAGGGCTCCCTCGTTGAAGATGAAAGTCTGATTGAGGTGCTACGTGTAACCAAGATCACAGCAGAAGAAGTCAGTGAGAAGCTTTCTATTGCAGCAGAGACAGAGGTCCGCATCAATACTGCTAGGGAGGAGTTCAGACCAGGTCAGTTCATGGCTTGTTGGTTATTAACATGATGGGGGTTATAGATATAAGCATGATAGTGGTGATAACAAAGCTGATGATCATAAAGATGAAGGTGCTAATAAGGGTGATAGTAAGGATGATGATGATGATGATATTGATGGCAATGGTGACGATGATGATGATGATGATGATGATGATGATGATGGTGGTGGTGGTGGTGGTGGTGGTGGTTACGGTGATCATAATTATTAGAATGATGATAAACTGTGATAGTAATTATATTGATCCTCCTGTTTTTCTAAGTTTAGTTGCCACCCCTGGTAGTAATGATATTGACCCCTATGATTCTGTATTTAGTTGCCATTCCTGGTAGTAATGATATTGACCCCTATGATTCTGTATTTAGTTGCCATCCGTGATAGTAATGATATTGACCTCTTTGTTTCTGTATTTAGTTGCCACCCGTGGTAGTACACTGTACTTCTTGATCACTGAGATGAGCATGGTGAATGTGATGTATCAGACGTCACTCAAACAGTTCCTGGGACTCTTTGATCTCTCTATGGCCAGGTAACATTGCTATTTATCTTGGCCAATTATGATACCTTCATGTCAAATCTAGTGAATATTTGAAGTAAAAAAAAAGAGTCTTTATTGACTGAGCTCAGTCAAACATGATACAAATTGCCACATTATTTGTTGTCTTCTTTTCCTAGAGTGAATGCTTCTAGTTTGGACAGAGATAGATACATATAGACCTTATATTTCATTATTTTATTATTCTATTTTTGATGTATGGTGCTGTCACATTAATTCGCCCATCATATTAATTCGTACATCATATGAATTTCTACAAAATTGATGAAATATTACAAATCTGACATCACTATCGTGAAGAGGGTTGTTTATTTGCATGAACTGGAAATTTTCTTAGCAAATGGATAAAAAACAATTAAAATATTGCCAAAAGATCGGCAGATTTGCTTGCATTTGCAGAAAAACACGGGTCTTGTGACACTGATCTGAATCCTTCCAATTTTTTAACAGAAATCATCAAATTTGTAAGTTAGCAGTCATACCATTCGATTCCTTGATATTTTGTGGTCAAACTACTGTAAAATTTGCATCTTTGATGGAGGCACTTTTACGGTAAATCTTGTGCAAAACGGGATCTAAGAATTAATATGACACAGTTTGTTGACAATTTTCACCATTTTCCAGCATGAAGTGATGCGATGGTTTCCTCAATCGAGTTTTGAAATCGCAATATCTCTGTGATTCTTTCATGAATTAATTTTATTTTTTGAGATATTTGAAACCTGAAATATCTAGTTTTATTTCGTGCCAAGATTTTTGAAAAGAATTTTGCATTTTAAGAGATATCCCCCTTGACTCAAATGCAGGTCTTCATTGTTTCTTTCATGTCTATCCTTGTATATCTTGTATTCTTGATTTCATTGTAACTGTTTTCATTGTTTCTTTCATGTCTAATTCTTTATATCCTTGTATATCTTGTATTCTTGATTTCATTGTAACTGTTTTGAATTGCCAAATAAATAATAATAATAATAATAAAATATTTTAAGAGATATACCACAATCTAAAAATGCTCTAGAAAAACTATACGAATAATGTGACCTCATCATACTTGAATGTATCATATGGGAATGCAGCACTGCATTTAAAAACATTGTATAACATTGTTTTCGTTTAAACATTCCTCCATTAACAGATCCTAAATGCTACCAAATGGTTGATGGTGTTTATAAACTAAGATGTGAAGATTATTAGGCTTTAAAACTAACATTTAGTGCTAAAAGAAAAAGCTAAATCTAAAAATGTAATCTACATCGGCTCACTGTACAGGTAATGAGTGTCCATATTAAACTTTGTTCAAGTTTCATAAATATCTAGATAGTGCCTGTTTTTGCCTTCTTTGTTATTTTTCATCAAAATGAATGTAATAATATAGGTCAGACAGCTTTATTTGGTAATTTTCAAATAATAGAATCATAATGTGTGACAATGTCTTTGATGAATATTTTGTTTATTAAGGTAATATACATTATAACAACACTCTAAAGCCTAGTTTTCTATTTGTTTATACATTAACTCTGTCTTTGATTGACTTTGTGTAGGTCTCAGAAGAGTCCAATCACAGCTAAACGCATTGCTAACATCATTGAGTTCCTGACATATGAAGTCTTCAAGTACACAGCTCGTGGTCTCTATGAGAATCATAAGTTCCTCTTCACTCTGCTGCTTACTCTCAAGATTGACATGCAGCTAGGCAAGGTCAAACATGATGAGTTCCAGTCATTCATCAAGGGTAAATCACTCACTCACCTTTCTGCTCAATCTTCTTACATTTCCTAAAGATACTCAATGTTATATGTTATAGAGATCTAAAACATTCATTTATCTATCCTCTAAATGTTCTGAAATGTCTTTCACTTTCTTCTTCATTTGTTTATATTTTGTTCTGATCTTCAAGCCAATAGTCTTCATGACACAAATTTGACGAAAGTTGAAGAACATCTGCATTTATCTAAACTTCAGTTTATATTTATATAGAATCAAAGATTCACTCACATCTTGGATTTTTTTGTTGTTGTAGCATCGCTGTAGAAAACTTCACCCCATCCTGAAAATCAGGAAAATCAGTGAAAATAAATCTATGTCTCTCCAGGCGTAAAAGTCGGTGAATTTTATTGAAATTATCTGAAATGAGGCAGGGAAATGTCAAGGAAATTTTATTTCCCAAGATGATGGGAACTATGATTATTGAAGAAAAGTTGAATAATTTACTGCAATAATCGCAAAACCCTCTCTTACACCCTGTACCTATGCTTTGTTCCTGAACAATGCCCCAAACCGACCAAACACAAAAGACTTAAAAGTTCCTTAACCTAGCTCCCCCCAATGACCATCGCTCACGCCCTGCCACCGCGAGGTGGCGACATACACGTTACTTCATTCTTCCCGATCGCCCCCGGCTGAGACGGACATGATTTTGCAGACACTGGTGAGATTGTTCCTTGTTGCGAATTCATTACATTTTAGACTTAATTGTGCATACTAAAGCCTCCTTGTATTCGCCCAAGTGCGTTTTAATTCGCCCCCGCCGTCCCCCAACCTGCGTTTATATGACTGGTGTCTCAGCAGAACGGGTTGGTCAGAATGGAGTAACATGTATGTCGCCACCTCGCGGTGGCAGGGCGTGAGAGAGGGTCAAGGAACTTTTAAGTCTATTGTGTTTGGTCGGTTTGGGGCATTGTCCAGGAACAAAGCATAGGTAAGAGAGGGTCATGCGATTATCTCGTAAATAAGAAAATTAGTGCTAATTTTACTGGTTATAACTCTGTACACTCTGAAGTATGGATCATGTTGAACAATGAAAAGCATTTATGTTATATGATTTGTGTTGCTATTTATAGGTGGAGCTGCATTGGATTTGAACACTGTGGAAGCGAAACCTAAGAAGTGGATCTTAGATACAACTTGGTTGAACCTGGTTCAACTGAGCAAGCTTCCTCAGTTCTCACAGCTGCTAGGTCAGGTTGGACGTAACGACAAGGCTTGGAAGAATTGGTTTGATGAAGATTCACCTGAGGAAGCTACAATCCCTGATGGTTACTCTACGTCTCTTGATGTCTTCAGGAAGCTGCTCTTAGTACGCTCATGGTGTCCTGATAGAGCCATCCCACAGTCTAGGAAGTACATTGCTGATGCCATTGGTGTCAGGGTAAGAATCATATATATACTCTTTAGTACTGAATAGAGCCATCCCACAGTCTAGGAAGTACATTGCTGATGCCATTGGTGTC
>BQKZ01002174.1:32947-87304 GCA_036244855.1 Temnopleurus reevesii | reverse complement strand
CCCCCCCCCCCCCCCCCTTGGAAAAAAGCTAGATCCGCCCCTGCATACGGCCGAGCTAGGTCTGCCGGTTAGGTCTGAAAGACCTCATTAAAGTTTGGGCTATCATGAGACACATACCTATTATAGTTCATTTATAAGACTACAAAAATGTAAACGATTATTCAAAAGAAACGATGTAGTGCATTTGGATAGCTTATTTGATAATTCAAAATGGTCCCGAATTTTCACCGGAATGCCAAATATATTCATTAAAATCGCGAGTTTTTGTTATAAGCTCCTGTGGTCCACGGTCATTTAGGCCAAATATATGTTTTGTTTAATCCTGAAAAGGGGGGGGGGGGGGGATTTAAACACTATGTACACTAGACATTCGTTGAGTGACCATCTTTCGTGTTAAAACGGCATATTTTTGCGTTGTAACCTGTGCTGTATTGGGAAGACCTGTAATATATAAAATATAAGATATTTTGGCATGTAATATTATAGCGTTTATACATAGATTTACTTGGCAAAGATTTTTTCCGATATTTTTATCCCGTTCTGGCGTGTTCTACGACAAAGGAGACATGATCTCTATATAGTACAACATTACCAATCCATTTTAATATGCACATCCTCCCAAGAACTGTTCGTCACACAATTGTTTTTTTTTTTGTGAAGGCTGTATTTCATATAAGTTTTTAATGACAACCGTTGAGTCGATGACTCTGATTCATAATTTCGGGAACATTACGTCAATGACGGTTTAGTGTACTTGTAGAAAGTGTCACTATGGAAGCTTGAGCAAGAAGTACACTCATAAAAAAAGCTTGACAACGATTGGGCAGTGTATTGTACACATACGGTAACTGCTGATTAAATGGAGAAATTTTATAGTTCCACGACATTTATTGTATGAGCTGGAAAAATGTTACTTTTCGTTGAAATTTTCCAATCAATATTGATAATTATCATCACGATGATAATAATTTTGACACACTTTTTATTAGCTCATGCTGATGTTTTTTATGATTATTCTTTTCACCTACTGTTTCAATAGAATAGTTTACTATCTAAATTTTGACCGGGCCCGGGATTATACAGACAGTGAATAAACAGCGGTACTCGATGGTCTATTTTTATCATTAGTTTTGGGACAAATTCACAATTTTTCCCTAATATGGTATTCACTAGTTTATAAACCAACTGGGATAAGGCTGTTGAAAAGGGCATCGAGTATCAGTTCGGGGGCACTCATCAGTTTTGATTAGGCGGGACTAAGAAACCGTAAAGGTCTCTCGCTATGTCATATCCTTCCGCCCCTGATTGAAATCCGTGACCTCACCCCCTATCCTGCTGCGCTGACACGATTGTTGCCAATTTGCCAATTGGACCAAAATATGATATTTGGGTCTTTTAAAGGCTGACTCACACCTTTGAGCTAATCGGAGGGTTAATAGCCGAACGTCAGCCCAACGTTTGATCCGCGTATTCAGTGTTTTTATCGGGAAACTTCACCCTGACATTAACGTATTGCCAATAAATGTAGTAATGGTATGGACAGACTGTGAAAATTTAATCAAAGTCGGAAAATTTGTTAAAAAGTTATGAATTATTTCTTCAATTTAACATTTACTGCATTAAAGGGCATCCTCGGATTGGCAACTTTGGCACGATCTATGATGTCATGGATGATGGAAAGCCCCTCATTAACATTGTACAGAGATTTATTACAAATGTACCGAGGTCATATTTCCATTGAGGAATCACTACAAGTCTTTTTAAAATGCTTCCAGAATGTTTTACTTGAACGAAAAAAAAGTACAATTTTGTCCACTTTTCAACAAAAAGAACAAAATGTGAAATTCTTTCTTCGAAGTAAATGAGAAGTTATCCATGTTGGCATGCCTATAGATTGCCAACTGCAGGAGCCCACGAGGGTGTAAAACATTTTTTTTGTCTAGAAATTACCAACTTTTCAACGGATCATCATAATGTTGCTCAAATTGTCACAATCTTTGCCTCAGGCTTTGAATAAAATCGAAAAATACTTAAGACAAAAAGACAGATGCTAATGTGTCTGAATTGACCACAATCCTATCATATGCACTGACAAGAATGTTGCCGATCTCCATTGTTTTACGTCAGTTTCACAATACCAATTCAGGGGCCTGTGGCGTAAAAGATGCAATCAAAGTAACAATACATACTAATCGTAGGTTAATGATGAAATCTGTGTCATAGAGATAGGATTCATTGAAAATTTATCAAAATGGGGCTAGTAACATAAACAAGATTTT
This sequence comes from Temnopleurus reevesii, assembly GCA_036244855.1. Lineage (NCBI taxonomy): Eukaryota > Metazoa > Echinodermata > Echinoidea > Temnopleuroida > Temnopleuridae > Temnopleurus > Temnopleurus reevesii. The sequence continues at coordinate 85,025 of BQKZ01002174.1, read as the reverse complement.
TAAAAATGTAGTTGCAAATTAATCGTAGATCTTTTACGTTACAGGCCCAGGGGTAGTAATAACGGTAACTGTGCAGCATTACAAAGCAATGATGTATGAATGAGTTATCAAATTAGACTCTGACCTCCCCAGGTTTTCATTATTCTTTATTAGCACTTGCAGACAACTAACAATTTTCTCACTTTCAAAAATCCTCTTTCAAATTTGGGAATAAAAATTAGGGATAATTACGTTTACACCAAGACGTGACAACATATTCTGTTAACCAAACCAAAACGCAGAGTCATGCTACGCTCAAATGCATATCGCATCAATACTAACCAGGACGTTTCTATATCTTATGCTAACCCCTAGAAAGGTGATAATTGCAAGTAAATAATTCTGAAACCTAACCACAAACAGGTTTCTCCCATCATCGTCTACTTGCAGACAGCAAACAATTTTCTAACTTACAAAATTATTCTCTCAAATTAATGGAATGGACATTTAGCGATTATGGTCTAACTCACAAGTGACAAAATAATATTTTAGGCACACGAAAAAGCAAAGTCACGCTAACCTATATAAAACACAAATGGTAACAACAGATCCGTAACCAGGGAGGTATTTCACCAAGATAACAAAGACTTTACGCACGATTTTACGTTCGACTGGTATCAGTTCTTGCGCTGAATGCGCATAATAGTGTGAACCATTACGCGCAAGAAGGGATACCATTCAAACATAAAGTCATGCGTAAAGTCTTTCTTATCTTGGTGAAACACCTCCCTGGTTATGGATCTGTTGATCAATGTTGATACCATTTGTGTTTTATTCAGAACAAATTTTCGTGTATATACGCACGACTCTCCGATCGAAAGGTGATCATTTCGCAGTTTCGATTCAGCGACAGGGATTGAAAGCAGAAAAGGGTCACCAGTTGTTCGTAGAGTGCTGCATTGATCCACAATCAGCTTTATGAAACACAATCCTGGAATTATCCATAATCCAATGTTAAAGGGGAACTACACTCAGACACTAAATTGTTATCATTAAATGGATAAAAATAAGATGAACAAACTGTGAAAATTTTAGCAATATCGGATAATCCATTCAAAAGTTATTAAATTTTTTATTTAAACCCCGCATGGGCTCCTTAAATTGGCAAACGTATAGGCATAACATGGCTGCCAACAGGGGGAACTCTCTATTCACTATGTACACAAAATTTCACATTTTCCTCTTTTTCCAAAAAGTAGACAAAATTTTGTTTTTTGGTTAAATATATGATGGCCACATCAATTCTGCAAGCAATCCAGAAAGAACGGTGCTGATTCTTCATTTGAAATATGATATTGATCCATTTTCAATAGATTTATATACAAATTGAATGAGGAGTTCTCCATGTATGACATCACATATTATGCTAATTAGCTATGCATTGCCAATTCAAGGATGCCTAGCACAGGTGGAAATGATAACTTTGAAAATTCATTACTTTTGAACGGATTATCTGATTTTGCTCAAATTTTCACTGTTTGTTCATCTGATTTTTCTTCATTTACTTACTGTACATTATTGTCTGGGTGTAATTCCCCTTTAAGCACCAGAATGGTGATGCCTGTGAGTAACTATCATTCTGCATCTTACCCTAACCATTTGGTTTTGGAAGAATCTTTCGACGGGTTTTACTAATCAACCCACGTAGTTGACTCATAACCGTTTAAGGCACATTCTCACAGTACATTATCATCTATATCCAATGCCTACTGATTGTTCTTGAGCTATGAGAAAGCCCCCTAACATGCAAATTGAGATGGATGAAAGCTAACAGATTTAAAAAAAATCAAAATGCGCCTATTTTTTCTCCTTATTTCATTTATTTATATCTGATTGGAAAATGGCTTCATTAAAAAGCAATTCTCACATTTCGAAAATTTGTCTCTGATGGCCAGGCCTACTTCGCCTCAATTTGCACATGTGTGGTGGTTCCATATTGTCTAGATAGGTGACCAGGGGCCGATTGCATGAAGTGGCCCTAGCTATTTTCTTCTTACTAAAGACGTCTTGACTTCTTGTTACATCCTCTTAGCCTAGATGTATCAACGTTTGTGGCAATGTTAAGAGGTTGGCAGAAGAAGTGAAGACAAGATAGCTACGACCTTTTCGTGCAACTGGCTCCAACATTATGTTAGACCAACCGGTCAGTGTTTCCCTCGGGCAACATGCCCTACAAGCTCACTTGGATTGCTGGCTCATCGTTGCTCCCAGCAGGTTGCTTCCCTCACAAGAACAAAATACACTCAATAAAACCTGAACTGACATTTGACAGTTGATCTAAATCAATTTATTGGTAAAACCATAATTTTGCAAAATAAAACTAACGCTTTTTACGTTGTCCTTTTTTCCATCAGATGGGGAGGGATGGAATCATTAAAACATTTACAAAGTGACAACTAAAAATTTGCCGTAGTTCTGGAATAAGATATTTTCTTTCCTTTTTTTCTGTCTGATATCTGACTTTCCAGTTAATATAAAATTCATTGAGACTAATTGGCTCTATGATATTCGCGAAAATATACCTAACGTACACTTCAATATTGATTCATTAAGGTAAAGCATCACCCTTCATTGTTTGTTCCTTTTCTATCTTCTTTTAAGCTTGCACGTATGGCTGTCCAAGTATATTTTTCCTTTCTTTCTTCGAAATAAATCATATTTAAAAGACAGTTATCTATTATTTGTTTGAAACTCGTCAATATTCAATACAGATAGTCAAATAATAAACCTGATAAATTAAAAAAAAAACATACAAAACAATTTTAACAATGTATTTTCACATTCTTTTTGGCTCACTTTTTCAGGGATGGAATACAAAAATATACACACTACATTTATCAGAACATTTGTACAGTTCTGTTGAGCAGATTTTGGCCCGTATTCAGTTCGTAAGTACCTTCTCTGTGATATTTCGATATACCCAAAGGCTGACTCACATCTTTGCGTTTTTAGCCTGCGTGGACCTATCATTTTTTTTACATTCAAACGCTCCCTTGAGGCACAAAGACGAAGGTCATACGGTGGACTGACGCTCATCGTACGCTCGTCGAGCGCAAGCCGAACGTCAGTCGACTGTGTGATTTGTGTAGGTTGTGCGTCCGAGGAGCGTTTTAATATCCAAAAAACGGTAGGCCGACGCAGGCTAAAAACGTGAGGGTGTGAGTCTGTATTGAACGCAGTAAGAATATGATTCAGGTCCATATTCAACAACGTTTTGTCTATGATTTGGGTGATCATCATTTTCGATTTGACATTGAAGGTGATCAAGTATTTGGCTTTTTTGTGACGCGGTTGGTACAGCGGTCAATGCTTGTTTTTACCAACGTGACCGGTAATTACATTTTCTGCGGCTTTTTAAGGCGTACAGTTAGTTGACAGTGGTTTGGCGTTAGTGGTGGATTGTGCGACGGGGTTGTGACCGCTTTTTATGGACAGATGCGGGTTTTCTTGGTTGGCAGTTAGTAGTGAAGTAATGTTTGGTTAAATCCTTCTTCTGACGCGGTTAGAGATTTAAGCGCTATTATTTGTGGTAAGACGTAGTTGCTTCCGACGTCTTCTTCAGTGAAACGGGGTTTTGCCGTTGGCAGAGAAAAGTTGTGTATGTATTCACTACATGTACTAGCCTATATGATAGCTGTTTGTTGAGGTGAGATGCGGTTTTTCCAACGTTTTCTATGCCATATCTTATGTTATGGTTTGCAGTGAGAAAGAGTTTATGGGCGGTTGGAGATGTAACCGCTTAAAATGCGACGCGGCTGATTACGGCGTTTCATGCGGTTTTTCATGGTTAGATGCCTCGTGGTGGAGCGCTTTTTGGACGGTACTTCGTTGCGGATGGACTCTTGGTTTATCATTACGGCCGTGGGCCTTGCTGACCGCTAATTTTCGAGGTAAAACGCTGCTGCTTGGACGTTTCTTTTACCAGCGGTTGACGGTGATAAAACATGAGTGTGGATTAGCCTATGTGTAACAAAATGACAGGTGCTTGTTGAGGCGAGACTCGGATTTCCCAGCGTTTTCTGTTTCATATCTTATTTTCCGGTAGGCAGTGTGGAGGCGTCTAGGAGCGGTTGGAAATGTCATCGTCTAAAATGCGTAGCAGTTGATCATGCCGTTTCTTGCGGCGTTTGTTATATTGATGTACCGTGATGGAGCGCCTCCTAATTCGGTCTTTCATGGTCAAGCGACTTTTGGTTTTTCTTGGCGTTTTTTGTTGCATGAGGAAGTGTCTACAGACGTTTCTTGCGGCGTTACCTGGTGCAGTGTTTCACGATGGAATGCCTCTTGGTTCGGCGTCTCGTGGTGGAGAGCCTCATGTATCGGTGTTTCGTGATGGAGCGACTCCATGTTGATTCATCAACCATGCGGTTGGGGCTGACCGCTATTTTTCGAGGTCAGACGCTGCTGCAGCAGCATTGGACGTTTCTTTATACTAGGTTTGCCAGTTGGCAGTGAGGAATCGTCTATGGGCGGCGGTTTGGGAATGTAACCGCGGCTGTTAAGGCGTTTCCTGCGGCGTCTCCTGGTTAGGTGTCTCGTGGTGGAGCGCTTCTTGGTGCGGTTCTTCGTGGTCTTGCGACTCCTGGTTGTTTTTTTGTTTGACGTTTTCTGTTTCATATCTTAATTTACGGTTGGCAGTGAAGAAGCGTCTTTGGGCGGCGGTTGGGAATGTAACCGACGCGTTTGTTACGGCGTTTCTTGTGGCGTTTCCTGGTGCGGTGTTTCGTGGTGAAGTGCCTCTCGGATCGGTGTCTCATGGTGCAGCGACTCCTGGTTCATCAGCATGGCGGGTGGGCCTGGGTCGCCTCCCATCTCACAGATGTACTGCCTCCTCATATTGCAATTCCTCGTAGCCCATCTGCCTTGGAAGGCCACAGTGCACATGTTGGGACCCCTCATAGGATTATTGGGCTGTGGGAAGAATAAAAAAAGGAAAATAGAGGAATTTTAGCAACGAAAATAAACATCAAAACTATATTTAATTTTAAGCTTGTGTAATGTCAAATGGTAAGGTTTTTGAGATCAAATAGATCTTACAATGCATTTCATGATCATTTCTTGGCACCTATAATCGTGAAAATTAGAGAAAATGTCCGTTGTCGTTCATACATTTTTTTATTTTTTTTTTTTTTTTACAATATTCCCTAATTTTTCGCTTTATGTATAGGCTAGACATGTATGTGCGTGCGGGGTGCGAAGTTATTGTTTGAATTATCAAGAAATTCAATATCGCTGGCTAGACAGAAATTTGAGAGCCGTGCTTTATATTGCTTCTTCCTTCATGGGTTTCGTTTTTATTTTCTTCTTAGATCCGTTATGAATAAAAACTCGCAATAATTATATCAAGGGAGAAAATATGCTATTTAAAAACAGTGATACGTAAGAATTTATTGCATTTTCATCCTTCACCAGCTGCGCAAGTTGCCCTTTGCATTTGTCTTTTAAACTGTTTTAATCCAATGATATCAAAGTAACAGGATTTACATCGACAACGCTTTTAGGAATAATGATCACTGGGCAACTGTGCTGCAAAAAAGTGGATGTTCAATTTAACAACAGCCGGGATCTTCATGGGTCCACACAAGAAACATGTTGAAATAGCATCCGGTTTGAATCACATGAAAATATTTTATCACCGACCAGTGTTGTTCGGGGTCTTAACAACACTTCCATGTGTTCGAATGAATTTATTTCATTCAAAAGGGTGTTATTTCAACACTTTTCTGGTGGGAATGTACCTACATAAATTTCGGTCTGTGTTAAAGACATTTGCATTCACAGTATTTTTTCTTTAACTTCCATCGACCTGCTGTCAATTACACACGGTATGAACTATTTCCGAAAAATTAAGTCGAACGCAAATTCATTGCTCCTTTGTAATTCTATTGAAATCGGAACCGGCTTGTCATTGTTGTGTCCGCACAGTTGAATACACGGCAAACTAAGCTGTTGTCTGCGTTCGACTTAATTTTTCGGAAATAGTTTATAATCGTGTTATACGCTGCTTGCATTGGTACAGGATTTGCTATTGGTTTTCCCCTATATTTTGTGTAATGTTTATTTTTCTATTTAAAAAAAGTAGTTATTTTGTTTTCAATAGAAAAAAAGTTGTTATATTTCAAGAAAAATCTGCCAACCAAAACCAAAATTAAAGAGAAACCTCAAACCCACTCGCCCTAAAAGTTATTTGTTTACTCGCAGAATATCCAGACAGGACATCAGAATCAACTCTTTCCAGATGTCAACGGTTATGAATAAAAGCTTAGATGACCAATCGTGAGTTTCTAATTTAAAACAGGTTGATTGCTATTTTTATTCACTTATCCTACTATTCGTCTGTCGCAAGATGTAATTTGATTGACAATTCATACAAAAATATAAGTATGATTAACAACAAAGGGACTGGCCGAAAAAAATCATGAATTGTGGATATATATATATAAATGGTCGAAAACCAAAATAATCGCAAACTTAATCCGAAATATTGAAATCTAAAACTCAAAACATCTGATATTAATTTCGGGTTCATCGGGCTATGTTTATATAATCTAGTAGTGTGTGGCTCAGTGGTAGAGTGTCTGCACATGAACGGGAGGTCGTGGGTTCTATTGCCGATCGAGTCATTCCAAAGACTTTCAAAAATGGAACCAGCATCTGTCTTCAATCCAGGCGCTCGAAATGTAATAATGAACAACGGTAATTATAACTATATGTTATGCAAAGCCCGCTTGAAAAACGGCTCATAGATGAAAGCAGTTACCCTTAGCAAATAAGAGATATTATTATTATTAGTAGTAGTAGTAGTAGTAGTAGTAGTGGTAGTAGTAGTAGTAGTGTCTTGCTTGTGTTTGGATTTTAATATCATTGTCTTTAATATTTAAAACATTCAACCAAAAATAGCATGCTAGGAGAAGCAGGTGGGCAAGAAGCAATAAGAAAATGTTGAATATAACTGACAAGACACCCCCCCCCCAACACCCGTCTTCCAAACAGCGCTTCCCCTGTCTCAAACAAAACACACTGTGAGTGGAATGGACAAAGGCATGGGACAAAGTAAACAACTCAAATTCAAAAACTAAGAATAGCTAGATGGTCACGTGAGAAATTTCCATTCGTATCATTCTGTGGAAAAATGTTGAACAACTGTCGCACCCAGGACATTCTTGTGATCAGGGAGCTTTTGTGAATGCTTGAATGAAAGTTCTTTACTTTGTCCAAGTCGTTTGTCCATTCTGCTCATAGTGACAGGACCTACGTTAATCCTGCGACTATCACCCTCCACCAAGCCCCTAAACGGGGTCCTTCCTTACATCCCGTCGATGCTAAATATGCCCTTAATCAAGAAAAACCGTCGTTGCCATGACGACAAACAAACCCCATCCTGCTCAAATCCCCTGAATCACGTCCTCTGAGTTGATGAAATCTCCCAAGATACAGATAGACTTGACCTTTTCGGCGGATGACAGAAGAGTTATAATTATAACTTTTTTAAAGTTCAGACGAGCGAAGAAAAAAGAAATATATTTTAATGCAAGTTGTTACTTCTTACTGTTCCGTATTGCCAGCAACGTTAATGTATTTTTAGCCCTTTTTTGGTCAGGTTATGTCTAGTTTATCTAACATTGTTAGATATATTCACGTTCGTTATGCTCGTATTGCGCGTCTTATAATGTATGCTTTGTTGCAAATGAAATAAATAACAAATGAAATTAAATGAATGTAATGCATTAATGATGCAAAATTGGCAGGATCAAATAAATTCATCATTAAACTCGAAATCAAATTATTAATTTTAGGCATTGTGGGTGTTACATGTGATTTGTTCCTACACAACAGATTTGTTAATACAAAACAAATGCAACTACATCTTCAACCGCAGTTTATTCTTTGTTTTAACGGGAAAAAGACGTGAAAGCTAAAAATCATTACACTTTTGACCAATTTTAAACTACATACTTTGCTAAAGTTCCCTTGTCAACTTAAATGTCCTTATGGATTATTCAAAACGTACGACATCGTCCAAAACAGTTATTTTCATTTCAATATTCTTTGAAAGTACTCGATATAAGTTTTAGATCAACTAATGGACCTATCTTGTACTTAAAGGCCAACTCACACCTTTGCGTTTCAGTCTGCGTCGGACCAGTGTATTTGGAAATTGAAAACGCTGCCTGGACGCAAAAAGACGCAGGTCATGCGGTTGACTGACCCTCGGCGTACGCTCGTTGAGCGCAAGCTGAATGTCAACCCACCGTATTTTCCGCGTATAGACCGTGGGTCCAGGGAGCGGTTTTAATTTGCAAAACGTTGGGCTGACGCAGGCTAAAACAGCAAATGTGTGAGTCGGCCTTTAATAAGACTTATGAATAAAGAACATGAATTAATGAATAATTACAAATCGATAATTTAATCAATTAAATGAAAATAAGTGCAAAATGTCAAAAATTCTTATTATTTTCCAGAGGAAGCAACTCAAGATAATGTATAAACTACGTCCACTGGAACGTTGAAATACAGGAAAATGATTCAACCGAAGCTCGATCCACCGACCTCACATTTACATAAGGCGAACACCAATACCACTGAATCACACACGATCGTATACCACACATCAAATCAGTACGTATGGCACAATATACGATGGGAAATATTTGTCTGCCATTTGTAATTGATGTACTCGTCAAGGGATCTATCAATTATCTCGGAGAGACATTATTTAGTATTAGTAATTAGATAGTTCCTAGGATATTGTCATTTGAACCGATTACAATGAAGAAGATACTTTCAGGCTCTTCATTTCATAACGAAACGTTTGCAGGTTTTTTCTAGGAGTGTGCTGAAAATTGGCAAAATGATATTATAATTATTTTTATTTTTGCCATTCGTCATCAAATCACTGTGAGGATGAAGAGCCGAATCTTACCTGAGCGCCCCCCCCCCCCTTTACGAGCATAGACACAACACGCAAGCACCGATGTACACACACATATTTACAACAAATACATATGCACAAATACCCACACACTCACGCACACACATATAAAAACGCCCACGCACGCCCACACATATACGCACACACGAGCTGACACCAACACGTATGACTCTTGACCGTTAATGATCATTAAGTTTAGATGAATTACAATTAACGGTCGATTTCCAACACTGATCTAATCTCATTTCATACAAGCTCAATAATACTTACGTGCCAAGGATTGCTGAGTCCCGGGTTCAGCAGCTCCCCACTGGCCCAGCGGATCGGCCCATTGAGGGTCCTCAGTCCGATCCACGTTTCGTTCTGCGCCATGTTGTTGAAGCTCAGGATCTGGTTTATCTGCTGGTTCTCAAAGTCCGTCGTGATGGACACCAGGTGTCCGCCAAATCCGGACTCGCATGAGCTGAAATGTCCACAGGCAGCAACCGCCTGAGCATACGTCGCCGCCAGCTGAGACACCTTATAACAAGACCGGCCCGATTGGGACCATCCAAAGGGACACGCGGCCACTGCGAGGGCCATTGCGGCCAGGCACATCAATCGAAACATGGCGGCGATGATGCTGCAGAACTGATGAAAGACAATGATCAGATATGGCGTATCTTTCCTGGTTTACAATCAAAATAATACCAATTAACTTCGCCTAGTTACGAGTAAATAATCAGCAAACCCAGGTGTGTGAAGCCGGCATTTTGTAGCGAACCAAAGGGGTTGGGGAATTAAGGGCGACGGGGTATGAGCAAGATTGGGCTGATTCGAGCGAGGTTTGGCTCGGCATCAAAGAGGAACATGGGAATCGAGGCAGATTTGAAGGTTTGGGATGACGCAGTCTCGGGATTTTCTTCCCACATCAGGTGGAGCCAAACGTAACAAGACGGGTCGAGGGCACCGGGAAGGGGGGGGGGGTAGCATGCGGTAACAAAGAATAATCACTCAGCCACATATTGACGTTTAAAGCCTGTGCCCACGCAAGATATTTGAACGTAAATCATTTCGCAATTGGCAGAAATACACAGTGAAGACGATTGAATGACACTGAAATCGTTCACCTTGCGCTAAACGCATCCTCTTCCTTTTGTCATCCAAGCGTCTCCTTGTACCATATGCATAATCTTAGCATACACTGACTATAAATAATGTGTTTGATCCTTTAAAGTATGAAAAGTGAAAAAGGTTTTTTTGCCGAAATATGTCCAAAATGTGTGCTATAAATTTCATTTAATGTGACAAGAAAATGGGGTGGACGGTTGGTCGACGCGGAATTTCTTCGGCTGCGCTCGGCATACGCACACGATGTCATCCAATCCTCTCCTCTTTGTGAACGTATGTAATTTCAGTAAATGCAAATGTGTGATCAAGTCTCGAGTATAGATATAGGTGTTCACTTCCTATGTCTGTATAGTCAGTGTGAAAAATAAGGACACAAAACTTTACAAATTCTGCAACTTTTCATTAAAACTCTCACAATAGCCTGAACAAGCCGAATAAATCTCCTCCCCAGTTATTCTGCGGAAAGGGTAGCAGAGATAATAAATATGTTTGCTGCTTTTCAAAATAACTTTCAATATTGGATGATAGAGCCATTGTGAAAGATTTAATCATGAACCATTTATTTTGTCCAGTTTATTTCTTCTTTGATTTCAAAGTGAGTGGTTATGAATCACTATCATGAGGGCTCGATTCTTTGCTCGGAGCAGAACTAGTAATGACTGTCTTCCGCGATTCACCCTCTTGCCTGCATGAAACACACTGTATGGGACTAAAGAATTATAATCACATTATATTTAGGATTTATTTCAAGAGTTCCAGAAAGAATTCAAAGGTTATCTTTGTAAAATTCAATACAATTATTTTGGCAATTCTCAAATTCTCAAATTCCAAGTAAATATGTTTATTTTCAAGTTCACGGAAAATCTCGCCTATACTCGGAAATAATTGCCGGAAAGAAGTTGTAACTCAATTTAAGAAATTACGCAATATCTAGTTTGCAAAACCAACACGCTGCTAAACCGAACTTAACTAAAAATGCAATTAGTTAAAGCTAACGTAAAATAAGCAATTTCAACTCAATAAGTGTCTTCTTAATTAATGATGTGATCCTGATATGGTGCTAGAAAAGGGCTAAGTTTGAACTTTTTTCATGTAACCCGAATGACAAGGCAAAAAACAGAATTTTCATAATTCATGAAAAAAAAACGTATAAGGGATGAAAAAAAAGTAAATATAAATGTAAAAATATAAAGAAGGAAAATAATATATTCTATGACAGGAGAGACAGGAGAATATAAAAATAATAATAATAGTTTGAACAAAAGCTGAAAAATCAACGACAGCAAGAAGAGACGATACAGAAGGAAGAAAAATAAAAGCCAAATCTTATGACGTAATTAAAAGAAATGTGTTGTAATCAAGATGAAAACGCATACAAAACATTTCCCTAAAGTAGGTAAAAATCAGAATTCTATGGTCCGTATTCTGATGTCAGGTTTAACTTAAACTAAAGTTTAAATCTGTGGTTTAAGTATGGAAAGCCAAAGGATGTTTGAATCTATAACAGTCGATGTTTGATTAACCAGCACATTTGGCACTCATAGCATTATTATCTGTCTTGGAATAAAAACTTAAACAGTTTACTACATTATTAGAGCAAGGGAATGGTGAGCAGTTAATATAAGGATTATAAAGTTTTGATAAAGTGTTGCCACTTATTGCTACCCATACTTAAACCACATATTTAGACTTAAGTTTAAGTTAAACCTGATATCAGAATACGGGCCTCAGCGTTTAAATCTTGTAAACAACTTCCAACTTGACAACTTGACTAAAAGTTCGAAAGGAATACTCTGAATAAACGATTTAATATTTTCAAATGCTTAGTTTGTCAGCTCATGACAAAGTGCAATTATGCAATGCAAATGAGCGCCTCGTTCACGATTTCGTAAGGCACCATACATATGTATTTAAATGTATAAATAATTTATCTTCTGATTACTATAATGACGTTTTTAAAGAGCTGTCAACAATGCATCATTTTAGTACCCGACAATGTTTAAACCTTATTCTTACTAAATGTAGTACAGAATATTTTAAGAACGCAATATGTTATGACGGTGCTAGGCAATGGAATGCGTTACCCTCCCATATTAAGCAAAGTACCAGTTTAGAGAGTTTTAAATCTAATTTAAAGAAATATTTGTTTCATCTTGCCGTAGAACAATAAGAACTTATTCCACAATCAAACATTAATTTCAATGGCGCCTATTTTGTTTTATTTACAAACCCATATTATCTTATTTATTAGAATCTTTACCATTTAGAATTTCAATCTAGTAAAATATTGCATTTAGTGTATTCAATATTGTATTTGGTGTATTTTGCATTATTTGTTTTAATTGAAAAATAATATTGTTATGTGTTCCAGAGCCCCATGGAAGACCAAACTCTGTTTGAATGGGCTACCCTGGTGAAATATGAATAAATAAATAAAACAAAAAAAAAACGTCCGTATAAGGCTCCGCGCGAATGTTCTAGGTTTCTGATTCAAGATTCAAGATTCAAGATTCGTCTTATTTCATATTTTATCCAATAATAGTATTCATCGATACATCAAATAAGAAAATAAGTGTAAACTTAGAAGCACGGGTATGAGAACAAGTAAAACATCAAAATATCTAACAAATATATTTAACACGATATAAACTATTGCCGAAAAATTAGGTCGAACGCAAATTCAATGCATCTTTGTAATGCTATTAAAATCGGAAGTGGATTGTCATTGTTGTGTCCGTATAGTTGAATACATGGCGTATGGCTCTATTGTCTTCGTGTTCGACTTAGTTTTTCGGAAATAGTTTATATCGTGTTATATTGTTTAGATAATAAGATTGCCTTGATAAAGAGGAGAAGAAGAGAGGGAAAATAGGAAGGGACTGGGGTTGGGAGGTAGGGCGGGAGAAGGGGTGGTCGTAGGATCTATGTTCTATGTGAATGGTCATGATAGAGATCTAATAAATATACACATGAATCTGCATATGCACCCCATTGGTTCGTTTTGTGAACTAATCTTGTTTTTATTATTCATAAGAATCAATCAGTTTATGAAAAAGAATCAATATTTTGACAACTAAACACCTTTTTTTAATGCCATGGAAGGTTTATAAGGGGTGGTTTCTATATATCCTACTATTATTCTAACAAATTACCTTTTTTCGCCCCGTACTATATCCTTTAATTTATGAACTTACTTTCATGTCAGTTCTCGCACTCACCCTGAACTAAAGTTGACCGTATGGAAAATCATTTTTTTTGGCTCAACCGAAATTTGAAATTACCAATTAGATAGTTTGATCAGCTAACTCGATTTATTTAGGAAACAGCGAAAGAGGGGTCATAGGAAAGAATTGGCATAAGCCCATCGATATTATAGTTATTTCCACATATAAAAAAGCGAAGTGTCTGGTTTTGCGAAGACTGGGGAACCCGAACGAGGGTTTCTAGTGCGTCTTTAGCCCAAAAATATCCAGTAAATTCATTGCCCAAGAATGCGGTATTATCAGTAGAAGCACCAATTATGTTAAATTCCACACCAGATTGGATTCAATATAAGTCTAACACGATATAAAGTATTTTCGAAGAGTTAAGTCGAACGCGATTTCAATGCTCCTTTGTTATGCTATAGAATACGATACCGGCATGTCATTGTTGTGTCCGCACAGTTGAATACACGGTGTACGGATCTATTGTCTTCGTTCTGGTTAACTATTCGGAAATAGTTTATATCGTGTTGTCTACACATTATGGCGTAAATGAAACCCCACTTGGTGCTGTTTTAACACCTATTTTGGTTGCACGAATTTGCTTTTTACAGAAGTACAGTCTGAACAGTTTTATCTAATAATTATTAGACAAAATCGTAATGTATGACAATGTATTTAAAGGGGAATTTCACCCAGGCATATATGAGCTGTCGGTGAATGAAGAAAAACGAAATGAATATACCGTTAACGATTTGACAGAATTTGACAGAAATCAGAAAATTTCTTCCAAAGTCATGATTTTCCACCTGTTGTGGGCATTCTTGAATTGGCAACATTGACATTATCTGTGGTGGCAACTTGGAGAACTCATATTTAACATTAACGCCACTATCCTCCTTCTCGTCACCATCACCTCCACATCATTATCATCACCACAGCATCATCGTCATCACTACCATCATAATCATCATCACCACCATCGCCATCATCATCACCCTATCATCATCATCATTACCAACATCGTCATCATCATCATCATCATCACCACCATCATCATCATCACCACCATCGTCATCATCATCATCACCACCATCGTCATCATCATCATCATCACCATCATCATCATCATCACCACCATCGTCATCATCATCATTATCATTACCACCATCATCATCATCATCACCACCATCGTCGTCATCATCATCACCACCATCATCATCATCATCACCACCATCGTCCTCATCATCATAATCACCACCATCATCTTTCTCATCGTCATCATCATGATAATCTACATCATTACCACTTGATTACCATAATCATCCTCGTTGTGTTACTGACTACCCCCCCCCCCCTCACTATTATCTTCACCACCACTATCATCAACCTCATAACTATCGCCATCATTATGATCATTACTATCATCTTCATCATCTTTAAAATCATCATCATCATCATCATCATCATCATCATCCTCGTCGTCACTATCGTTAGCATCATCATCAATAACACACTAATACTCACAATCAACAGTACTGTCATCATCGACTACGTCATAATCATCGTCATAACCATCATCACCATCATTATCGTCATTGCAATCGTGATCATTATCATTACCATCATCTCCATAATAATCATCATCTCCATCATTTTCACCATCACAATCATCCTCATCATCATTGCCGTCATCATAACCATCATCATCATCATCATCATCATCATCATCATCGTCACCCTCATCATCATCCTAAACATCATCATTATTATCATCATCATCATCATCATCATCATATCATCATCACAACCATCATAATCATCATCAATATCATCAGCATCATCATCGTCACCATCATTATTGTTATCATCATCATAACAACCATCATCATCATCATCATCAATATCATCATCATCATCATCATCACCATCATTATTGTTATCATCATCAGCATCAGCATCATCATCATCGTCGTCGTCGTCGTAACCCTCATTATCATTATAATCGTGATCATTAACATCACCATCATCACAATGATCATCATTACCATCATGATCAAAATCATCTCCATCATTTCCTCCATCACCATCATCGTTATAATCATCATGACTATCATCACGATCATTACCATTCCCATCGTCACCATCATCTCCATCGTCACCCTCAACATTACCAACATTTTTATCAACATCACCGTCCCCATACATATCATCGTCATCACAATCATTCTTTTCTTCACCTCCGCCATCACCATCATCATCTTGATCACCATCACAACCGTCGTCATCTTTATTTACATCATCAGACATATGTTAGATAACACCTTTGGTTTCCTCCTCATCCTCGCTACCAACCATTGGACCATGAAAATCATAATTTGAATTATGATTTTATCATCATCAAAATCAAAACAAACACTACCATCATCACCTATATCATCATCGCTATCCTTGTCATTAAGCACCTCATCAACAATACCATAAGCAGTACGTCAGCTTAGCATTTCTTTTTAATTTCATTACAAATTTTATTTTTGTCAAAAAAAATACATCTTACTATTGATTAGTTCACGAAGAGCGTTGTCACATCGCAAAAGTTCTCAAAAAAGCATATATTGTCCAGTTTATGAATTTGGCAAAATCCGGTGTTCCTGTGTTCTACACAAAGGAATTTCTATTCGTTAAAGAGTGTGTTTGATTAGTTACGTAGCCACGGCTATAAAAACGAGTCTTTGAAAGTTTTATTTTACGGCATAGCTACGGCCATTCCTTGTCGGTACATCATCGGTCGTCTTGGGTTTTGAGGATTCTGTGGATTCCAACGGCCAGCTCCTTGCCTAGGATTGCCTTGGTTTGGGTTCCAGCCTCCAGCGCCACCAGCTCCTTGATTTGGATTCCACCCACCAGCGCCGCCTTGGTTTTGACCCCAGCGACCGGCACCGCCAGCTCCTTGGTTGGGGTTCCAGCCTCCAGCGCCGCCAGCCCCTTGGTTGGGATTCCAGCGTCCTGCGCCTCCTTGATTGCCTTGTCCCCATCCGGTTCCCTGCCCTCGTCCGCCAGCGCCAAATCCACCTTGGCCGCCTTGTCCCCATTGTCCCTGGTTGCCTTGTCCCCATTGTCCCTGGTTACCTTGGCCCCATCCGCCTTGGCCGCCCTGTCCCCATCCTCCTTGGCCGCCTTGGCCGCCTTGTCCCCATCCGCCGCGTCCTCCACCAGGTATACCCGGTCCCATTCCCGTTGAAGCATTGAATCCTCCTGTATTAATGTTGCGATCAACAATACCTGGTGCAGATATCTCGCAGATATACGCTGCTCGCATGTTGCAGGCAACGTGACCCCAGGATGGAACCGCTCCATTCATCTGTACCTGACCCGGAAGTGTCATACACCGACCCTGCCATCGAGCAGCGGTAGGGTCAAATCTCATAGCAGCACCTTGACCGGTCCAGCCTTGACCTTGACCCGTCCATCCTTGCCCTTGACCTTGTCCTGGCCTTTGACCTTGGCCCGTCCAACCTTGTCCTTGACCTTGACCCGCCCAGCCTTGTCCTGGACCTTGTCCTGGCCTTTGACCTTGGCCCGTCCAACCTTGTCCTGGCCCTTGTCCTGGCCTTTGACCCGGTCCTTGACCCGGCCTTTGACCGTGACCTTGACCCGGTGCATGTGCCATTCCTTCATTTCCTCTCCAAAACTGGTTGAGAGCATGCCCATCGTACTGCTCGGTGCTGTCCCAGCGAGAGTTAGCACCCTGACCTAACCGGAGTCCAAGAAATACTGTGACGGGGCGAAGCCTCTGACCTTCTCCCATCTGGGCCCCTCGCAGGGGGCCTAAAAGGTCCGACCTGACCTTTCGTACCGCTCTTCGCTCCTCGAACGACGACGGCGAGGCGAGATGACCGGGTGAAATCCCATCGCATCCAACAAACTGTTTGCATATCTGTGAAGCCCTGTCGTACGTCTCCGGTTTTCTGAAAGCCCGGTAACAGCTGTTCTCAACTTTTGTCCATGACGGTGGGCACTGCGATTGTACGAGAGCAAAGCCTGCTAACAAGCAAGCGATCCAAAGTCCGACCTCCATTTCGTTTCTGAAAGTCACCTTTCAGTGGTGTCCTTTAATTCACTCAACTGCTCGGATTATAAAACAATCTCCTTAGCTCCTTCTTCGACTAAGGCCCCAAACTCAAATGAGGACAGCGCGAGTATGTATCCATGGGTGACGGCTTCTTTTGCACACGTCACGAAGAAAGAGGGCGTTAATATTTGAACCTGCCAATCATTCCCACCTTTCCTCAATACCATGGCCATCATCGTCATCCCCATCTCGACCATCACTGTTATAAAAGTTGAAACACATCTTGACCACAACATTATCCTCCTAGTCGTCATAGCTCTCACTATACTCGTCACTTCAAAGGGAACGAGCGTAGCAATCGACGTCGTCATCACCATCATCATTGTAATCATCTTCATTATGGGCATCACAAGCTTCAACGTCATCGCCATCACCTTGATCATCATCATCGTCATCATTGTTGTTAAGATATTGGTGTCACATAGCCGCTTAGAGGACGATAACTTGCTTCTTCTAACAATTATTCCCGTTTTCGTCGTCACCTTTATCGTCACTAATAGTGTTATGATTATTGCTATTATTTTGTGTTATTATTACTTTTATTATCATTTGCATTATCATTAATATCATCAACCTCACCACCATCACCATCATCACCACTTGCATTAATAACACAACTGTTATCATCATCATCATCATCATCATCATCACCGTCATCATCATCATGGTTATCCGTCAGCGTCGTCGTCATCATCACGTCAACATCATTAATAACTCCATCAAAATTATCGCCATCGCAATCATGATTAGCACCATCACCACCCCGACACCATCACCTTCATCCTCATCATCTTTTCCAGCATGTTTATCGTTACCATCATCGTCAACATCATCACCATCATGACCACATTCATCATCATTTGTCAACATCATGATCTCATCACCAAACTTGTCGAAAACATCTTGGTCATCATCATCACCACCAATCATTATAATCATTCTAATCATGATCATTCACCATCACCACCACGATCCCCATCGTCATCATCATCATCATCATCATCATCATCATCATCATTTTCACAGATGCCATCTTCTTCGTCATCGATATCCCCATCATTAGGATCGCAGCCGACCATCGTCACTAATGACATAACTAGCATCACTACCAACGTCATCAACGCCGTAAGCATCATCACCACCAACATTAACATCGCTATCATCGTCATCATAATCATCATCAATATTATCATCATCAACATTGACATAATTATCATCCTCAGCCTTATCATTATCATTATCATCATCATGACCACCGCCGTCATCATCAACATCACCACCACCACCACCATCATCATCATAATAATCATCATTATCACCATCAACATCATCATCAACACCTCCATTATCGTCAATATCACCATCATCATCATCATCACTACCATCATCATTATCATCACCACCACCATCATCCTCATCATCATAATCATCATCATTATCAACACCACCATCATCATCATCACCTCCATTATCATCATCACTACCATCATCATTATCATCACCACCACCATCATCCTCATCATCATAATCGTCATCATTATCACCACCACCATCACCATCATCACCTCCATTATCATCATCACTACAATCATCACCCCTACCATCATCATTATCATCACCACCACCGTCATCATCATCATCATCACCCCACCACCATCATCATCATCATCGTCATTACCGTCCTCATCATCATCATCATCATCACCATCATCGTCACCATCATAACCATCCTCATCAACATCATCACCACTACCATCTTTATCATCATCATCATAACTGTCATCATTATCACCACCACCATTCTCATCCTCACAACCATCATCATCACCACCACCACTAATATTATCATCATAATCACGATCATTATCACTGACCTAAACCCATGGACACCTTTTATACGTACATGTTGAGTTGCGAATAAAAGTGATGACACGAAGGGGTACAAGCAACTCCCAATTTGGGATCACCATCGGGTGCGTATACAGGTGATGGTCGGGGGTTGCCCCCACAAATATTTGAAAAACTCGCCAGAGATGGACAAAGGGCATTAAAAATGCAGAAACAAAGGATGCGCTCCAACCCCCCCCCCCCCAAAAAAAAAAAAATAAAATAAAATAAATAAATAAATGAAAAGTGTAATTCTGGGCTACGCGCCTGATCATGAAAGAAAACATTTCACAACACACATGCGCGCATGTTTGGCATAATCTACGTGATGGATCGAATATGGCTGAAATTAACATTACTTTTGACGCCTTTTGACACCTCTTACATGACCATTTCGCCAAAAGTTTCTTTCAGTGATATGAATCTTTAAACGACTAACCCAATTATCACAAATACTTAACATATTTGGAATACCAAAAATTAAACACGCATACGATGTTGAAATCGATTTTAATTAATAATTCATCAAACATGTAACATACTTTCAAATCCATAGAAATAATACATCCTTTTTGAACAAAATAATCTGAAAACACTTGATAAAATATATTAAACAAGTTAAGTTTTCCCCAATATACAAATGTTCATTCTTTATTGTGCAATGTCCCGTGATATCGAAGGACCGATACAAAAAGTTCAGCACATGATGGCGCTATGCCATTTTGAAGTCGTGTCCGATCAAGTAGTATTTGCGAAACCGTTGCGTTGCGCAATGTGGCGTCATCTTTCACCACGGCAATATGAAAATGTTGCTATCGAGTTTCAAATACGAGTATTTTTTATCCATGTGTTCCACAAAAAGAAGATGATTGATTTAAAAAACGGTTAAAGTCCAATACGGTCATAGCTGGTTTGATAACATAATAAAACGAGTCTTAGAAAGTTATTTATGGCATAGCAATAGCCATACCTTGTCGGTACATCATTGGTCGTCTCGGGTTTTGAGGGTTTTGTGGATTCCATCGGCCAGCTCCTTGCCTAGGGTTGCCTTGGTTTGGGTTCCAGCCTCCAGCGCCGCCGGCTCCTTGGTTGGGGTTCCAGCCTCCAGCTCCACCAGCTCCTTGGTTGGGATTCCAGCGTCCAGCGCCTCCTTGGTTACCCTGTCCCCATCCGGCTCCCTGGCCTCGTCCACCTTGTCCGCCTTGTCCCCATCCTCCTTGGCCGCCTTGTCCGCCTTGTCCCCATCCTCCTTGGCCGCCCTGGCCGCCTTGGCCCCATCTGCCTTGGCCGCCTTGGCCGCCCTGTCCCCATCCTCCTTGACCGCCTTGGCCGTTCTGTCCCCATCCGCCGCGTCCTCCACCAGGCATACCCGGTCCCATTCCTGTAGAAGCATTGAACCCTCCTGTATTCACGTTAGGATCGAAAGTACCTGGTGCTGATATCTCGCAGATGAACGCTGACTGCATGGTGCACGCAGTGTGACCCCAGGATGGAACAGCTCCGTTCATCTGTGTCTGACCCGGAAGCGTCATGCAGCGTCCCTGCCATCGAGGAGCGGTGGGGTCAAATCTCATTCCTGGGCCTTGCCTAGGACCTTGCCTGGGACCTTGTCCTTGACCTTGACCTTGACCTTGTCCTTGACCTTGTCCAGGCACAACACCTCTGTTTCCTCCCCAGAACTGGTCGAGTGCAGCTCCATCGTATTGTTCGGTGCTATCCCAGCGAGAACCGGCACCCTGACCTAGTCGGAGACCAAGAAATACGTTGACCGGTCGAAGCCTCTGTCCTTCTCCCATCTGGGTTCCTCTCAGGGGTGTTAAAACTTCTGATCTGAGCTTTCGGACTGCTCTGCGCTCCTCGAACGTGGATGGCGAGGCTAGATGGCCTGGTGAAATCCCGTCAACTCCTACAAATTGCTTACACGTCTGCGAAGCCATGTCGTAGGTTTTCTTCGCTCCAAAAACACGGTATCAGCTATTTTCAACTTTCAGCCATGATGGCGGGCATTGCGACTGCACAGCAATCAAGCCTGCTAACAAGCAAGCAAACCGGAGAGCGGCCTCCATTTTGTTTTCTTTTTTTGAATGTCCCTTCACCAAACCAGTCCTTTGATTCACGTAGCTGTTTACAACACACAACCTGGTCCAAAGCTTTCACTCCAACTGAGACTTCTACTTCGAATGACGGCTGCGCGAATAGAAATCCATAGCTGCCGGGGTTTATTTTGCACACGGCTCCAAAAAAGTGGGCGGTACCATTCCGATCTGTCAATCGATCCCCCGCGTTGCAAATGGGATAGGCCGCGCCCCCTCCTCGCTGGGGGAAAAGAGGCCCATGTGTATGACTAATCTCCCTTTCGCGTGTTTCATACCCCGATCTTCCGGAGTATAGAAGAGGGGATTAAACTTGGGGACAAAAAATAGAACTCTGCATGATAAATGGAAATTTTAATAACTGGCCTTGGCGCGATGGTGTACCTATTAGGGAAGGATGCAGAAAACACGAGACTCGTGATATAATGCTTAACAATATGTGGTAAAAATTATGATATTATAATTCTGCTGTTTTGAAAGTTTTGTGACCTTTTATCTTAGCGCTAATATGTGCACCTGAGACCTCAACTCCCTATAGGTTTTTAAAGAAAAAGATATATAGCAATGGAACTACCTAAAGCCAAAGCTATATTTCAAAATTATATTGCCTTTAAGTATGATAAAGAGTATAAGCGAATATATTTATTATTATGAAGATGATAAATTTAAAACCCGACAACTTGAGTATTACGTAAACCACATTGAAATAATGTAGAATTTACAAACTAGGGCACCCCTTTTTGTACATCTCCGAAGAATGGGGACACCATTGAGTTTACTCAAAACTCATCTCTTCAATGCCTAGTTTACCTCACTCAGATGTGGGTTGGTCTTCACTTATGGAGGCGCACATCTTTTCCCTTAATTTTTTTCTTCTTTCTTTTTTTAATTTGATTTCATTTAATTTGATTTGTTAAGGGTTTAGTTTAGCAATAGCAAGGCGCTTAGAAACTCCAGTATAAAGCGCCATATAAATGTTATAATTTATTAATTTTAATTATTATGGTAATGGCTCTGCATATATTGCATCAACCGTTATATCATAATTTCAATTATTTACAATTATACGTATTTTCAATGTTGTATATATTCATTCGTATTCCTTTATATTTTTACTTTACGGAAATATAGAGCGCTTTTCTTTTCAGTTGACAAAAGGCGTAAATTATAATAATAATAATAATAATAATAATAATAATAATAATAATAATAATAATAATAATAATAATAATAATAATAATGAACGGCTTTTATAGAGCGCTTATCGACTCTTTATGAAGAATTCTCTAAGCGCTCTACAATTGCAGCATCATTACCCTGGCTTCATCCCGGCAGCGACTTTATTAGCGCACTTGGCGTTTGAAGGAAAAAATATTCCTACCAGGTACCCATTCACCTCACCTGGGTTGAGTGCAGCACATTGTGGATGAATTTCTTGCTGAAGGAAATTAGCGCCACGGATGGGACGAGGGGGGGGGGAGTAGGGGACGTACGCATAGCCCCTCCTCCCATGTACAGTGGAATTTTAAATTGGTGAACATTCACTGCCAGTGAAAAAGATGTTTAACATTCCAAATATCAATTGATTCTCATGAATAGTCAAAAGATGACTGGTATGAATATTAATTTACTAAACGAAACAATCTATGGGATGGACACACAAGACAAAGCGTACGCATAGCTCGCACGGAGCGTAATTCGGACGTACGGAGCCTAACACCGACCACACACGCCACGATTTAACCGCTGTACGACTGGCTTGATGTCACTGAATTATGATCAAGTAGTAAACATTGCCACCGCACGCCTCCAACCACACAATTGTGTTTCGATTGTTATTTTTGTTAGTATCTCTTTAGCTGGGCAGCAGTAAAATACCATGAAATTTACAATGTGACGCTTACCAGACGTGAAATGTACAACAAGACGCTTGACACACTTGCACATTGTCAGTGTTATTGTGACGTCATTGTGATGAAATGCACGTGTGTCAGGCGTTTGTTGTAAATTTTACGCGTGTCAAGCATTACATTGTAAATTTCATCGTTTGTTACTATTTTTTCATAGATATCTTGAGAGCGCATGTAAAACTTCCTTCTCTTTTGGTGTTCTTTGTTTCCTTTTCCATCAATCTGAATGTTATTTCCTAGGTCAGGCTGTTGACCTGATTTTCTTTTTTTCTTTTTTAAAGATTTATTCAGTATTTTATTAATTCATATGAAAAATACAAAAGTGGAAAATTAAAAATTACCATAGGAGATTGAGAAAGAAAAATAAATGACTTGAGAGAACTTGAGGGGGCTGCCAGGGTGTCGAAAGGCTAATCTTAAAGGGGAACTTCACCCAGACATTGATCTGCGCTCAGTGGATGAAGAAAAATACACTGGTCAATATGTGAAAATTTGAGCAAAATCCGGCAATTAATTCAAAAGTTATGAGATTTCAAAGTTTTGATTTACATCCCTCATGTGTTCCTCAAATTGGCAACGTGCAGGCACAAAATGGCTGCCAACATGGAGCACTCTCCATTCAGTTTGTACATAGAATTTCACATGCTTTTTATTATTCTTTTTCTAGAAAAGTAGACAAAATTGTACCCTTCAGGTATGATATGGACATTTAGATTCTGCATGCATTTGGTATGAATTTCGTTGATTTGTTGTCTACTTTTCTAGAAAAAGAAGAAAATGTGAAATTTTGTGTACAAAGTGAATGGGGAGTTCTCCATGTTGGTAGTCATTTTGTGTCTGTGCCTTGCCAATCTAAGGATCCCATGAGGGGTTTAAATAAAAACTTTGAAAATTCATAACTTTTGAATGGATTGTTGGATTTCACTCAAATTTTCACAGTTTGATAAGTGTGTTTTTCCTCATCCACTGAAAGTACATCAATGTCTGGGTGAAGTTCCCCTTTAAATAACATAATTGTATGAAAACAATTTTTTTTAATATATATATATATATATATATATATATATTTAAAAAAAAGGGTCAACTTCGCTCAATTTTACGCTTAAAATAAAAAAAAATACAGCTAGCTGTACAGTGCAGGCATATATGGTATACGATCTCGACTGTCAAAACGGGAAGTAGGGACACAAATCATAAATCTATTTTCGACAGCATCCCATAACCGGCGCCCAAAAAAATTCAGTTCAAGCAGCGAGGGCAAAGGATATTAAAATTTCCTCATGACGTCAGACAACTGATTTGAATATTTATCACCCGTTCCCCTGGAGAAAAGGAGGGAAAACAGAAAAGAGTTGTATCTATGCAAGACATGAGGTACAGAGTATGTGGTTTCAAATAAGCCACTTGTGAAAAACAAATATGAATAAAAATACTCAAATTTTCAGACAACACGACAATGACTAAAATTTGATAAGGAAAGCAAACATAGACATATACCATTGTATTATGCAATTTAGCAGTTGTTTCCGTTTGATAGTGAGTTTATTGTAAACTTAACCGTTAGTGAGTAATATTGAAGAATGAGGCTGCTCAGATCTTTAACTTTTAGTCGGGAATGTTTCGATTTTTCGGAGGAAAAATGATTATCAAAATGAATTGATTAATCACTCGTGTAGTAACCAAGGTGTCAATGTTTCAGAGATCTGTATTGCAAAAACGTTGGAATTGACATTAACGCTAGCCGGAATCTACGCACGACCACACCAGAAAAGTGTAAAGATAACACCCGTTTGGAATCAAATCATTATATTTAAACACGGACTAGTGTTGTTCAGAGGCTTAATAAACAGTACCAGTATGTGTTTATATATCAAATCGATGACAAATAGGTGTTATTTTAACACTTTCCTGATGTGGTCGTGCAAATATTTTTGCTGGTGTTGAAATTAGCACCACAGTGTGGTTCTGTGAATATTGTCCACAGCCCAAGGGATTTATAACACACAGGTCCATGGGTATACACTGTCTTACTAAGTGAAAATGTCTGTATATAGTCTCTGTGATTATTTTCGGATGTATGAGAAGATTCTGATATATTTTCTTTTCATACGTCATATTGAACAATTTAATCTATACACAATGAACGGTTTGAAATGAGGATGAAAAATTGAAGGTCGTCGGTACAAGCCCAACCTCGCCATCAACTTTTGATATAAAAACTCCTCCGATTTGGAATGATTTAGTTTTTTTTAATGATGTCACCAATTCCTGTCTAACTTCATTTAGCAAATCACTTGCCTAAGTAAGTTCAAACATGTAAATGAAAACAAAATAATAAATTTCCAAAACTAATATAGGTGTAATACTATTGTAAGCGACTTGTACCAATGATTTTGTGTCGTATTTTAATATAAAACCATGCTCCAAATGTATATTTAAAATTTTCCAATTACGAAGTGACTACATAGCTTATCATGAAACTGTGTCAATGGGTATTTTAATATCATATCTTTAAAAAAAATCACAAACTCTCACAAACGAAAGAGAGCAATGTTAAAGTTCTAAATTCATACAAACAGCACTTAATTACATGAATAAAGCATATCGACATTTTTGGGGTATATTTCTAACTCTCTCAGCAACAAAACAGCATTAATTTGGGCCTTTTTACTGCTTATTTTCCAATATTCGCGTTGTATGTTGCACAATATTGCATAAACGGTTTCTCGTCACTGGAAGAATGTACATTTACAAATATTAAGGCCCACTCACACCTTTGCAATTTAGCCTGCGTCTGCCAAGCGTTTTTTTAAATAAAAAATGCACCATAGAGGCAAAAAGACGCAGTTCATACTGCGGTCTGACGTTTGGCGTACGCTCTTGGAGCGCAAGCCGAACTTCAGTCCACCGTCTGATCAGCGTTATGCTGTGCGCTCGGGGAGCGTTCTTAATTATCAAAATCGCTGGGTCAACGCAGGCTAAAATCGCATAGGTGTAAGTCGGCTTTTACATTGTGAAGTTTTCAATTGAACGGGCGCAAAGTATCCGTAATATAGGTGCACCTGTTTAACACAGTATGTAATCCAATATAGTTGAGGAAACCGCGTATTATTGCGATAATTGATACCGTCTTCCACAAAATGGTGTATGCCTGTCAATCGGTTTTCATCGCAAGATAAAAACAACTGCACTGTGCAAACTTAAACGAGTTTTTTCATTCATTGATCCAGCGCAAAGCATTGACATGTTTTATTTGCAATGTAAAAACTTTGACACCCAAAATATAGTTTTGATAAAGATTAATAAACATGAATGTTACTGGATGTTTATCATAACATTATGTTACACATATTCGGATACCGTAGTATTATTCTTTTCAAGAACTGATAGTTACTGAAAATTTAAATTTGACAGTTAAAATCATAATTTATTTAGTGCCATCTCCTCATAATAAGAATATTTTGTTTATGTTATCTGGCATATGCTGTTTTTCCGAGATTTGACAAAAGAGTAATACAAAAAAGGTACTTGCCTACAAAAGATATCAAATTCTGATATTTCTATCCGATTCTGTACATGAGAAGTTGTCCGTTATGAGGAAGAAGGGTCCGCTAATCAAAATATTTTGCACATTTTAGGATATAGCTTAACCAAAACTGAATAATTATTCACACATTCCCATGTGCAATATCTTCATGATACTATGTCTCATTTCATTTGATAATAATAACAATAATTTGTTAATTTATGTTTCACAATTTCTATATATTCGCTATTACCATTTTTTTTACTTGATTTTTAAGTAAGTTGGCGGAAACGATGAGTTGGTCTAAATGAGCAAGTCAAAAGAGAAGGGCCGCTGTCAAACATGGCAGACCGGATTCCAAAGTTGACCCGCAAACAGAACTACCTTCCAGCCATCCATTTCATTCCACAATGTAAAACACCGGTGTTAAATTGGGATATTCTTGCCATATGCAGTATGGATAACGGGTGGTGAAGAATGACGCCATTGGTTTTAATTCAACACCGACCGGTATCGATATAGGACAAAACCAACTGAATTTAACACCGACGTTTTTGCAGTGGTCACTAACGTGCAAAGTACAAAAAACATCATTACAAATAGTCTACATTGAACAAACACAACAAAATATATACATAGGCGGTGTTTCACCAACTTACGAAACGACTGGTATCGGTTCTGTTGGTGAATTATCGGTAATATTATGCACATTACCCTCTTTTTTTTTTTTTTTACCTATTCCAGTCTTTCGTAGAATCGTTTTTAACTATAAGTACGATTTGGCAAAATGCAGCCCTGTTTTAGGTAAGACATTTTCTTTACAACAATATGTGTTATGTATGACAATTGCTGTATTTTGAACCCGATTTTTCTGTTCCAAAAAGAGAACATTAATTTAGAGTCTGGATATTCCCTTTCAGTCAATACAAGGTCATAAGTGAAAGTTTGTTAAATGATTTCCATTTATGTTGATATATTAAATCAAATTCGTTCAAAATTGGACTACAGATACGTTGCAAAAAGTAGAAAAGACAATCAAGAATTTTATGACTTATAACTTTGAAAAAGGGTTTCCCTTAAAGTGGCATTCTCATGTTTTTCGGTTTCAGAATATCGATTGGGGTAGCCTGAAGGGAGAGTAAAGAATGTGTTAAACCATATATAGTATGAAGTTGCACTTTTGGAATCGTAACATATTTTATTTCAAATCACATTCAAATACACAGTATTTTAGTAGATTGGCAGATTGAAGGCGCAGAATAAACAGGTCAAGATGGTGGGATTTAGGGATGGCTGTGGATAAGCATGGTTACTGTCAACTCTTACAGGACGGGATCAAAAGTTGACCCCCAGACGGTAGCAACCTGTCATTCACCCCTCCCAGAGGACCCCATTTCCTGAACCCCTAATATAGACCGGAAGACACCCGTTTCCGAGTGCCAGGTTCACCCCGCACCCCACTGACGTCCGCACCCGATTTGTGTAAGGTCAAGCGCTATATTTGAACTGAAGTCATCGAATAGTTTTTTGATGCATTGCCAATTTAGTTATAGGTCAGCCTAACCGTTTCAATTTGTTTAAATTGGATTGAGAAAGTTTGTGGTTCGGGTTAATCGAATGATGGAATTGGACTTGGGATAAAAATAACCCTGTTTTCGGCACTGTTGCCAAAGTTTGTGATGAGCAATGCTCGAATAAAATGGGTAGACCTAGCATTAGTCCCGGGCAGTCTCAAAGCATACACGTTCTCTAGTGGGGCTCTTAGCCGGAGTGGAGACCCCCATTAAACAAAGAGAAAAAAAAACACTTTTGTATCTTATGAATATTTCATGAATGTAAAAAAAGGACTGCTGAGAAGTGAATTAAACATCCTTTGCGCCCCTCCTCTTATTTATGGAAATACTTGATAAGCGGCTGCTATGACCCCGTTTCCCCCATTTTTCTTCCGAACGAATTATGCAACATAATCTGAAAATTAGAATGGAGTGATTGTGATTAAAAGCAGGAAACTGACGATTTATATTCGAGTATTTCAGGATGTTTCGATGTATATTATCGGTCATCCACATTTAATACGACATAGACACAAGGTCACCCCTCTATATATATACACATATATTTTTTTTCTCAAAAATATTGGTTATATCTAGATTTATTATATGTTTCTTTATCAATATCTTTTTACAATCTGATTTGATCTAATTTATTTCACCATCCGTAAAGTTAATTAAGTATGTATTTGTGTCTATTGTTCATATGGATAATTCAGTCCTCAAGTATATAAGCAAATAGTACAGAGACATGGTACAAATGTACATAGTACATAAATAGTAATATGGCAGAAAGTTTCATGATTTAGACGTGTTTTCTTTTTATTGTATTCATTATGTTTTCTGAGGTATGGTTTATTATGTAAAAAGTTTATTTTTTTTTTGCAGGGCTCTCTGGCAAAGAAGGGCATGTGACTTGAACGAGAGTACCAAACACGATAAAAACTATTTCCGAAAAGTTAACTAGAACGCAGACAATAGTTCCGTACACCATGTGTTCAACTGTGCGGATACAACAATGATAAGCCGGTACCGAATTCAATAGCATTACAAAGGAGCATTGAAATTGCGTTCGACTTAACTTTTCGAAAATATTTCATATAGTGTTACCCTTTTAAGAAAACTTAAACAAGCAAATTAATAATTATGTTTTCTTCTTATGCGCCTTCCCCTAATGTTTAATTTATTCAACATTGTTTTATTCTTCTACCTCTTTGACTTAGTTAAAAAAAGATAGGATGACTTAAAATGGAATAAACTATAAACGCATAAGAATTACCTTGGCAAATGACTGGATGGGACGTTTTCAACTTTTTGACGTTTCTATATGCTTAATAAGACGAGTGTAAAAGTCTTCATAAACCCAAGATGCTATTTCTATGTGCCACCATGATGCATGATTTATATCATAGAAGCAAACTCGTGATATATTTATAATAATAATAATAATGAACGGCTTTTATATAGCGCTTATCAACTCTTTATGAAGAATTCTCTAAGCGCTTTACAATTGCAGTATTATTACCCTGGCTTTAGCCCGGCAGCCACTTTATTAGCGCACTTGGCGTTTCAAGGAATAAATATTCCTACCAGGTACCCATTCTCCTCACCTGGGTTGAGTGCAGCACAATGTGGATGAATTTCTTGCTGAAGGAAATTAACGCCCTGGGTGGGATTCGAACCTACGACCCTCTGGTTGAAAGGCGAGAGTCATGACCACTACACCACGGCGCCTTTATCTTAAAGTACAACATCTTTATCATACCAATTTTCTCAAATTTAGCTCTCTGTATGAACCTTACGAAACTTTATATTTTCTAGTCTGGACTTCGCTTCATGCAATGCATTATTTTATTGTTGTTGAATTATTTTTTTCCGTTGGAAACGAAAATAAATTGAATTGAATTGAATCGAGAGAAATGAATTAAATCTCATTTAACAATAACCAACGAGAAAAGAACAGAAACGTAGAACATATAGATGCAGGCATTTTTTTTTTCAATTCACAGTTTTGCACCCAAAATAAAAGCTAGCTCACCCCAAAAAGCTTGACCCTATTTCTCATCACCGACAAAGTTGGCGCTATTCCCTAGTTTTCAGCAACCATTCGAGGATGGAGAAGTCACAATGTATCAGAGGCCCTGACATTGTTATCTTTTTGTATGGATTGTTTAGAAAGTCTGTGTTTAATTAATCTTAACGGTATTGTTGTAATTATGAGAACATTACTCATCAACACAAGTTATTATTGTTTCCATGTTGATTCGAGAATGTTTGTCATCTAACATACCAAACGAACAATTGACACTTGGCAATAACACAATCAACATTCCTCAATTGATCGACTCTCGGGTTTGTTCTATTACACTGTCCGACTTAAATTGATGACTAAATTCGCCGTTATATACAACTATTATTTTCCATCCCTTTTTATGTTACATGATACAAATTTTTGGCTAATGTCATGCAATGATGTTGTAACACAACTTAATATATTGAAGTAACTTAATATCATTAAAACTCTAAAGCTAGCTTACTGACAAAATAGAGGACAAAATATAGGAATAGATATATACCGGTATTTAGATAGTAAATATGGACGACTAGCTGGATTGCCCATCTATATTATAGCTATACAAATATATTTTAAAAAAACTGCTCTTCCTTGGGATTCAGGAATGTAAAACAAAATCACATTTTTTATTATGCACCTGTATGCATTGTATTTAGCGAAACTCCGTTACAAAGCAGGCAATGACTTGAATAGGACCAGCCGGTCCTACAAAGAAAACTTGTATAAACTGATTTATGAATAACTAAATTAAATAGTTTTTTTTGTGATATAATTTCCAGTGATTTAAGCAGTTAGTTAGAAAATAATTGTACAATGAATATTTAATTTGTTGAAATGATGATCATCATTGCTACCAATTTTGTTGTTAAATGTGGGGAAAACAAGATATAGAGGCTGAGGGGGTGTTTTAACGTTATTGTAATTCTATTAAAAGTACCTCTAGAAATAGGGTGATACTTCTTTATTTACATAGAGTAGCCCCATCAGTTTCGAAGCTACATTCTAAGGGTCATGTTAACAAGTACGTGAAAACACATAGAAAGAGAAACATACACAAACAATAGAACAATAATAAACAGACACGGGGAACAATTAGGGTATAAACATAATTTGAGAACAACGCAATTTAAGTCAAACAGACGTAAAGGCAAAAATGAGGTATATTATAAACAAAGTAGGGGGCTACAAGGGTAATTGTTGACGAACCAAGATAATTGGTCATCGTTGCATCAAATGTTGTAATTACTTTGGAGAAAAAAACTTCTTTTTTGCGTCATTTCTCTTCTTGCTTTTTTAACATAAAAAAATCATACCAGGTGGTGCGACATCTGAAAATGCCTGGAAATTATTTGATCGCATAGTTCATTGTTTAGCTTCAAATTGATAACATTTCTCACTATCTGAAGATGAGAACTCACAGGAAGCCCATGTACCCTCACACGACTCAAATAAAAAAAATCCACGTGATAAATATTTTAGAACTGACAACCTTGTTAAGATGATAAAATCAATATTTCGAGCATGCAGCTTTGTGCCTAAGTGTAAGCTTTCCGCATACCTGTGAAATTATTGAGTTGCATTTGGAAATAAAAGTGTATTGTTGTGACATCTTTAACCGATGGTCCTGTAAGAAGTGACTAAAGTGGTGGTGTATTTCTCATAATTTGACGTTGAAATTCTAAAAATCATTTATAATAGTAAAATTTTAAAAAAATAAAAACATGTGATTAAGCTTCAAAATCTCGTGGCACGTTCATAGCCCACCTAAGAAAGTGGCTCGGGAGTTTCCACACCGTTTCCTACATGATGTGACCTTTAATAGCATTAATAGAAGATACTCTGTCCGCTTGTATTTGATTTGTAAACTCATGTACAAGCATGACACATATTACGTATGGAGACTATACGGAATTATATAGAAATACTGAGGTAAGGCCTAAAGCCTAAGGGAGATGATTACGAAAATAGCCTATATCTCGAAACACATGGAGAACGGTTCTCAGCCGGGCCTCATCGCTCACCCACATTTTTCTACGCACACAATGGTGCAATTGACTTTGCACTAATTCACCCACACGCACGCGTTCACCCACAGTTGCTTACGCACACACTCGCCCCGAACCAGGAAGTCATGCTTATTAGGGGTAATTATGCGCTCATCCCCCTAGCCCCTGAGTCAGGCTTCCCTTTCGGATCCCCAACCGGCGCTGGATGTGCGTCAATCAAAGAAACTTCTCTGATTGGTCCAAAAGTTACGCCTTACTTTTCCCGCACTGCGCATCGCAACCACGCATGGGGCGTGCACCGCTCGGTGTTTAGCCACACCCACCGAAGTCATGCGCCCGGCTTGAGCGGCGCGATCGCAGCGCGAGGGCTCCCAGCTCCACCAAAGGCTTTCATTCGATTTTGTCGGTGGCCGTGAATGCATCGAACCTGTTTCTTCTGAAGTTGCAGAAACTAAAAAATAAAATACAACCATCGGCGTAAAGTTAAGAGGCAGCCATGAAGGGACTTTTGCTTGCTTTGGTAGCCTGTTTAGTGGCCTTAGCTAGGGGTCAAGACTGCCCAGCCTATTACGTGAGGAGTCAATCAGGACAATCATGCTACAGGTAGGCTTGAATTTTGCATTTACAATCACATTTTTAATATCTTACTTCAATCACTTTTCAAATATTTGATAAGACTATTTTATGAAAAATAGGGTCATTAATTCTAGCACCCCGTGTGAATATTACCAAATACACACTCAACGATTATTTATGAACAACCCTACTCTTTCAGTCATATTGTTATGCTATTTTCAGTTTATAGATTGTAGTATTGTGCTTAAAAGTCTTGAATATATATCAAAATGCATTTAATGGTATCTTTGAAAATGTTTCATTCACAAGGCATGAATGCTACATCGCATATTTATTCACGCAAAGATAGATTCATGCTTTTCCATTTCGAGGTGTTTTGCCACTAGTTTCATGAAAATAACATTTAGCAATAGTCCATCACTAACCCGATCGAGTCATAGTTATGCACGTAAACACGTTGCTTACTGCGGCAAAAAGATACGTACGGTATTTTTCTGCGAGCAAATGTGTTTTGGCCGAAGACTATTGGATCGAAACAGACGTGATCGATATTCATCGAATCGCTTCGAGTATCGTTTTCGATGGTGATATCGGTCGGTTGGGCGATCACTGGCTATCGAACCTTCTCTCCAGCTATCGAGCTTCTCTTCCAAGTCCGCCATTTTTTTTTTTTTTTTTTTTTTTTTGTTCCTGTGTCATAATTTTTTCGATTCTCTTCTTCAGCAGCGTCAAATATCTTAGATTCTCTTTCCAAGCTACAAGCATATATACTTCTTATTATCTTTTCCTTTCTATGATTTAGACCTGAACTTCTGTCAAAAGTAAAACAAAGCAATTCCTATAGCTCTTTTTCAAGCATTATTTTTCAACGTTCATTTTTTCAAATGTTCTCTGTTGCTATGCTACGTGTTTCAAAGTAACGTATTTGTTTTGTTGTGTCTTTCTTTTTTAAAGATAATATATAAATGATACATTACTTCAAAAGAAAAACACAAAATTATCAATTCTACGGTGAATTCTTTGTACAATTTATGATTTTATTTTTCTGATACGGAGCAACAGAAACATTTTTTTCTAAGTTTTTGAAACTTTTTTAGACATATTTTAGTTCGCCTTCCGAAATTCTAGAAATTACCGACTTATGAATTATTGCAATAAAAGAAAACACAGCTGCAGACTTGGAAGAATTCAAACTTGGAGTCATGACGTCACTGCAATACGATCTCGATTTCGTTACTAGGGCGGGGCCTCCTGTACCCCTCTACGCATGCGCGAGGACAGTTTTCATCGGCAAGGTGTATATTTGAAACAAGGTAAGATAAATGTTTTTGTCACGCTTTATTTTTCCATTCATTTTGTTGTTGTTTAATGTTATTGTATGAATACATTTTCCTTTTTCATTTCAATTTGTTTATCTAATGTCTAAACTCTTTCCCCCAGTTTCCATTTCATTGTTGAATGTTTTATACATGTATGTCATTTTGTGTGTTCAAACTTTTATTGGTTCTTACATTCGTTTTACACGTTATTGTCTTTGTGTGTTCGATGTATTAATTCTCACCTCTTTATAAATGCTTCTAGTAATAGACGATTCTATTCTACACCATTTCTTTAACTGTTGCGAAAATTTCGAGCAGAATCAAACCTTTCAGATTACTAACTTTAAAGCCATGATAAGAAATCAATCTGTTGGTCAGTTATTTAAAGATTCTAGCACAGAATTCATCATCCGTTTCCGTTCTCGGTCTACTACGTGCTTCAATGGAAATTCGTTATTCAAACACCATGATCATCAAAAAACAAACAGAAGGACCCGAAAATTCTGTTTAATGATAACACCAAAGGTAAATCGAATATTTTGTTATATTATTAATGCTTCTAACAAGTTTATTGTTAAAATGTCTATGACAAAGGAAGACAAGCAAACATGAATGATTCAAGCAGCAAAAGAGACCAAAATGCAAAAGGCTTTAACAAATTAACCAATTTGCTTGTTATATACCGTTTCCTTTAAATCGCTTTTTATGTTCACCCTCCATGCTTTATGTTCTATTATTGTTATTATCCTTATCAAGAATGCTTATTTCCTTTTTAGCTTGCATTTTACCTATTATTCCTCAGCTTTGTCCTGAATATATTTTCTCCCGATCCCTGTATACGATATTCAGCGTTGACCACTCACTTGACTTCTTCATGTCATATATAACACGATATAAACTATTTCCGAAATATTATGTCGAACGTAAATTCTATGCTTCTTTGTAATGCCATTGAAATCGGAACCGGCTTGTCATTGTTGTGTCTGCACGGTTGAATACACGTCCTACGGATCGATTGTCTGCGTTTGACTTATTTTTTCGGAAATACTTTATATCGTGTTATATATACAGGCTATGGATTTTGAATTTGCTATATTTTCCAGAATATTATCCCAATCGCTTCCTCCTCTGTTTAATGGTAGTGATGGAGCTGTATTTGAAAAATGCCGCATAGTGATAAACTGATGACACGAACATATTTTTCCCTGCGTAACTTCTTCTGAGGAAAGTTCCCTAAAGCCCTGGTCACACAGGACCCCGGAAGCAACACGATTCACCCAGACTCGTTGTTCTGAGGCAGTTAAGTGTGAATTAACAAAGAGCCTGGGTGCTTCGTGTTTCTTCCGGGGTCCTATGTGACCAGGGCTTTAGGACAATGCCCTAGAGATGCACACCGTTCCAGAATATGTACTCGGTCAAAATTAACTTGAATAACGCAAGCTATGAACAAAATGAGTGAGGGATGACCGTACTCACAGCCATTGGTGAGTTTTCGAAACTGGAGGACCCAATATTGTGGGAGGTAAAATAAAAAAAAAAAACACGAGTGCTTATCTGATATGCACAAACAAATGACAGTTGAGGTAGACGACAGTTGTTCACCTGTCATCTACTGCGCACGTCATACGCGCACACATTTTTCATTGTCCATAAGCCACCTTTCATCAATTTCAAAAACCCGCTTGCCGCCGGCGGAATCGTCCTCCGGACAAATTGTCCTCCGAATGAATTAATTATCGTCCGGTCAGGTCGTTTGGCGGTATATGTGATTGCGTGATCTGTCCTGACACGTAAATTTACATTAATGGCGTGGTGGAATTTTCTTGCCATGCCTCATTTTAACGATCATTATGAACCGGAAGAATAATTTTGTATTAATAATTTTCAAAACAACTCACACACTCCATTCAGAAAATAAAAATTGGAAGGGAGTATAGCGCCAAAGGTCATCTTAAAATGATTTTTCAGGTTGTGTTTTACATGTGTATTTAGAATTTTGCTTTGGTTTTCAAATTCGAGTGAAAAAAGAAATAGTGAAACAAACAAAAATCAAGAAATTGTTCAATTAAAAAAAAGCAGGTCGGGCAGTTTTCAAAGTACTTCGAAGAAAAATGTGATGTTTTGGAACCCATGAAAGCAATTTATTTAAACAGCCCTTGTCGAGCAATGCTCGATAAAGTGTCGGAATGAATCCCCCCTGGTAGTTTGAAATTGATTTGGGAATTTACTTTTTTAAGGTTTTGAGATTTAAAGAGAGTCATTTTTATTTCAACTGTCGTTATTGTTGGTATTCATTAAGATTTTTAGCGCGATAACGGCATTTTTTTCCTTGACCTGGAACACGAAAAAGAAAACAAGTAGTTATGTCATGATTTTACTAATGAACTAAAAGTGCAAGTTTAGAGAGCCGTTCAAATTTGATGAAAGAAAACAAAAATAACTCGTGATCAGACAAAGATTTGACTAATATATTCCCCGTTATTAGGAAAATCAAAAGATGGCAAGACATCGATTTGTGGCTGTGAGGACAAAGTTTTAACGTGCATTGTGATCAAAAGGAAAAAATCGATTTTATTAGCGTTATTTTTATTATTATTATTACTATTGTTATTATTATTATTATTATTGTTATTACTATTATTTTCTTAATTTTCTTATTGTTCTTCCTATTCTTCGTTGTATTTCGGTTCTTCTATTCATCATATTCTTCTTCCTCTTCTTCTTCTTCTTCTTCTTCTTCTCATCCTTCTTCTTCTTCTTCTTATCATTATCATTGATATTACTGTTCATCTTCTTCTTTCTTCTTCTTCTTCATCTTCTTCTATTTTTTTTTTCTTCTTCTTCTTTGTCCCTTAGTGTATCCGTAGTTTGTTCTCGTCAATCACACTTATCCCTTTACCTCGTCATATCCTGCATGTGCTGTTATAATTTCCATGATGTGCTCTTTCAACATCATTGCAATCAGAGTTTCACATGCATTAAACGTTCTGTGCTTGTTACATGTTTCCTCATGCAGTGCTTCTATTAATATGCATTTATTATATTTTGCAACATGCAACACGATATAATCTATTTCCGTCAAATTAAGTCGAACGCCAATTCAATACTACTTTGCAATTCTATTCAAATCGGAACCAATTTGTGATTTTTGTCTCCGCGTACATAAAATAGAAAGAGTTCAATACAGTACGTAGAGATCAATTGTCCCATGACCCACTTTATTTTACGGAAATAGTTTGTATCGTGTTTATCAATGAAACACTGGCTTTAGTATGCATAAAGCTTGCCATCGATGGCAACTCGGTCAGCATTTGCAACTCTGATGGTGTCTTTCATGCTGATTGGCTAATTTTTACACTGCCGCCAAAGCTTTACCTAATGAAGACCGAGTTATCATAAATGGGAAGTTTTATGCACCGCTAATACCTGTTGTGAATAATCAAATTCGAATTTATTCCAGGTAGATTTTAAAGTTAATGTACCTTTGTAAGAATCGCTTTATATACAGTGAAATCAAGCTGGCAAAGCCAAATGCAATCTAATGGCTATTAACAAAAATAGTCATTTGATATCCTGTGCTTTAAGTAATACTTCAATATGAAAGCTATGTATGAGCTATGCACGAAATTTGCATTATAAATGAGAATAGAGTGTGATTTCTTTTCTCAACAACCCGACACAAGCCTGAGATGAAAAAGTTTGTTTTCATTTGTGAATACGATTTTCAGTAGAATAATTATTGTCATACCAGATATCAACTAATACGAATTGTTTCTTTCATAAGAAGTGAAATACCAGATATCAATGAATTTCGATTGATTATTTCATATTTCGGCCATGTGCAAACTATCATTAAAACATTATACCATTGTAAGTCAATACTTTGCTAGAATATTGTGTATTTATGGATTCAACTGAAGACCAACTTTCGAACCCATACTGCCATACATCGAGCCCCTGTCTCAACATTTTTACGTTCTATCCACAGGTACTTCAACGTCCGCCTCTCATATCACTGGGCGAGTGAGTTCTGTGAGATGGTGACCCCATGCGGAAATGGCCCAGCGGTAATGGGCTCCTTAGCAGCGCCCAAGTCTCCCATGGAGAACATTGAGATACACCGCCTGGTAGCTAGCTTCTCGCAGGATAACCACATGGATAGGGAGGTATGGCTCGGATGGAACAGTATGTATCCTTACCAATGGGAGAACGGAGCACCGGCGTATCCTCATGGTTTCTCCGCCTTCGTCAGCGGCAGCGGAACTCCCGGTGCCAACGGCTGGCCCATCACTAACCTCCGAAACCCGAGTCAAGGTACCCCCTTCGCTCCAGTGATGCGACGAGAGTGGGAGACTATCCCGGCCCGCCGGCTGCCCAACGGACGGATGATGCCTCCGATGAATGGGCCAGTGTGGTACGAACAGGAGCTCATGGGACATTCACATGCTTTTGTATGCGAGGTTCCTGCCGGGAAAACGCATTCGACATTTCGCGGTGGACAAAATAATCCTAACTTCCCAAACAATCCAAATTTCCCAAATAATCCTAACTTTCCAAATAATCCAAATAACCCGAATTTCCCGAACAACCCTAACTTCCCGAACCGCCCAAATAACCCAGGCTTTGGCCCGAATCAGCCTAACAACCCAGGCTTTGGACCCAACCAGCCTAACAATCCCGGCTTTGGACCCAACCAACCGAACAACCCAGGATTTGGACCTAACCAGCCTAACAGGCCAGGATTTGGACCTAACCAGCCTAACAGGCCTGGACAGCCTACTACTCCAAACAGGCCACCATACGGTCCTAATAACCCTAACCGACCGGGGCAACCGAACAATCCTAACCGACCTGGACAGCCGAACAACCCCAACCGCCCCGGTCAACCGAATAATCCTAATCGCCCTGGTCAACCCAACATCCCTAACCGGCCAGGCCAACCCAACGTACCCAACCGCCCCGGTCAGCCGAATCAACCCAACAGGCCAGGCCAACCAAACCAGCCGAACCGCCCCGGCCAACCCAACCAGCCTAACCGCCCCGGTCAACCAAACCAGCCCAACCGCCCGAATACACCTTTTTAATCGAACTTTAAGTCAACGAACACTTACGGAATCTTTAATGTTCAAGAACTAGCGTCAAAGTCCAGTGGATACTGCCGAAATGATGTGTGCCAAACATGAACTATGTAGCTGTATGAGCCACTCCTTTCTAAGACCAATTTCAAATTCAAGACGACTAATACCCCGATTTGATATCTAACCTATTTGTCGAATAGTTTCTCGTATTAGTAGCATAAATGTTTGAAAATAAAGGATGAACTAAAATTTATTTTTTCTAGAAACACTAAAAAGACATCTAAGAATGACAATTGTGGCCGTATCTTCGTCTAGTGACGGAAATCTTCCTCTGAGCATTAGCAACTTGTATTAGATCGGTATTGTGCAATCGCCAAGAGCTTTTGATTGATCAATCACTGTTATCAGACATAAGCAGATAAATAAGCAAGTGTTTTGAAAAATTATCAGACCATATAGGCACCGGAAAATGTCACACCTTAATGCAATATCTTAATTAAATTTCTAAAATATCTGATCAGTTGTAATATCGAAAATGTATCCCGAGGAAAGTTGCTAAATCCGCTTCAATTAAGTATTTTAAAAACGTGTTATTTTTTTCTCTTTTTTTTTGGGGGGGGGGGGGGGCTCTATTTGACAATACGAGTGTTTTCTAAATTGTGTGCTGTGTACATGGGTTTTTTTTAAGGAATAACGGAATAATATGTACCTTTTGATATTTCCTGTTAATGAAATATTTTCGAATTCCAGGGGCAATAATTGATGTCTGTCCATGAACATGTATGGTATACTTTATGCTTAAAGATAATCAGTCTTGGAACTTAGAGGGCGTGCGCATCAAATATACGTTTTTTTTTTTTTGTCCCAGTATTGTAGAC
This sequence comes from Temnopleurus reevesii, assembly GCA_036244855.1. NCBI lineage: Eukaryota > Metazoa > Echinodermata > Echinoidea > Temnopleuroida > Temnopleuridae > Temnopleurus > Temnopleurus reevesii. The sequence continues at coordinate 44,712 of BQKZ01002174.1, read as the reverse complement.
TCTCCGAGCAGCCGTCTCATTTTCTGAGAGTTATTTCTTTGCCCGCAATACTTTGGGTGACAATAAGGAATTTTACAATGGAAATCAGAACAGCAGCAAAAATTTGCATTGAAAAATACCATTGAACAGCGCCCTCTGATATCTAAGACTGATCGTCTTCAAATCTCGTACGGCCCATTATGTGATAAGAAGACATTTCCTTGCTGCAATATGACGTTTTCCTTTGTTGTATACTGAAAAATAGATTTGTAAAGATCTATTAAACGTCCAATTTTTATAAAATGAACTGAATGATCACAATAAAGTGATGAAGAGCAGATTTAATTGCCAAACTTGTGTTTGTTATTTCTCTCATTGATTGTGGCGTAATTACGGTGATTAACAGAGATTAAATAGCACTTTTGCTTTATTTTAAACAGCGTCGTCACGTCGTGCGGGAGCTCATTATTCAAGAACTTTCTACGAAGTGAATAAATCACAATGAACTTGACGGACAAAAGTATGGGATGAAATAATCAACTCTTTTTTCTTGCATATAAATCATGTCTAAGAAGAAAATGAAGAAGGGATGCTTTTTCATGAAAGTTGGTAATTTTGTCTGATTTCTTTGTCGGCCAGGTTCGAAGTGTATTTACGATTCGATGTGTTTATGCGTGTGCAAGTAGTACTTTTTTCCTCACTCCAGGTCAGTTCTACCATACTTTATGTACTCATTGTTAAACCACCGTCTCAAAATCTAGTGTGATTTGCATCAGAATACAATATGTTTTATCATGCAGTAAATTTGATCTTACAAAATCTGCATTCAAGTTTGCTTTAATTTTCACGAACGCCACGTAAAAAGATACTGCAAAGTGAGGAATGCGTATTACTCATGCAAACGTATTAGCATCGGTAAAATCATATATAAAGTGACTGCGGCGATTTAATTCGACATCAGTAAAACAAAGTGAGATAATAATGACAGATTACTCACGATTTGTTGAAAACTCCTGTTCTACGGCTAAGGTGATGCGAAGATGGTGCAGCAGTTTCATCACATTAGATAGATTCAATTGTAAAATATCATCAAAGTTCCTGTTCAAGAGTCTACAAGTCTCTCCAGCAGCTACATGTCTCCTCAAATGGATGGAACGATTCTGTGGTCTCTGAAACTTCCCTCGCCAAGTAAATACAAGGTCAGTACTCCACTCAATGGTCGCGTACCCCAAATGGTATGCGGTCATTGTGCACTAAAAATTCAAATAATGTCTCGCGAAAAACAAATTTCGCGCGCGTACCGTATGTGCATGTATATCACGCTTATTCTTTACGTTGCTGCATGTTTTAGTAGACTATAGGTTAGAATATATATATTTACGTATCCATCTGCAGAAGAAAGAGTAGATGTATAGACCATTCCATCAATGTCATGTATCAGCCATGTTAGAAAATGATCAATAGTTCCAAGTGTAACAGGCTTCGATATTATATATTGTCTCCATTTTCTAGCTCACTTGTTTCTCTTCACATGAATCGTTCATGAGCTTCGGTCAAGTAGAAGCCCCTATCAATACGGCTAAACCCGGCTCCTTTGTCCAGTTGAGTCCTGCTTGATCTTATTAACTGCCCTTGAATAAAGAGGGGCGCATAACTCATATTTTAAGCCCCGTTCACATAGGGCCCTATAAGCAACACGATTCAACACGATTCTATGTTATGAGGCAGTTGACTGTGAATTAACCAAGAGTCGTGTTGAATCGCGTTGCTTCCGGGCCTCTATGTGACCGGGGCCTGATGGACTCAATTGGACTATGAATCGTTATAGATCGGGGCTTTTGTATGAATGGGGTTTAACATAGAACTGTCTAATGGATTATCATTATATTTTGTTCGACCAGTGGTCATTACACGACAATTCAAATCAGGACTGCAGTAGAGTGATGTGTCTATTATAAAAAATATAAACTTAATGATAAAATAAAAAAAATAATCTACAAGTGTGCATTGATATTTTGAACTATATTTCAGCTATTATTAACTGGTATAATTATAAGTGCTCTTCTTATGATATTTGTTTACATATGTTGTGGTAAGGTCCTGGTCACATAGGGCTCTTGAAGCAACACGATTCAACACGACTCTTTGTCAGTTCACAGTTGGTTGCCTGCTAACAAAGAGTCGTGTTGAATCGTGTTGCTTCTGGGGCCCTATGTGACTGGGACTTAAAGAACAGACATTATAGCTTGATGTATTTCTCACAATGATGAAAGTAAAGATCTCGATATATTGATAAACGGTCTTGACCAAGGACACAAACGTTTGTGACTTTGGACTAAATGTTCGCAACCACATGACGTTAATGTTGTATCTCCAAACCTAAGACGTGAGGTTTGTGACCCAGGTTGCAATTTCCTTACGTCCGTTGTTGATAATTATTCGTGTGGCACTGGTCACGGGAGTCATGACCGTAGATTGTAATTCACATCCACAGGATGCAAGGTGCGTGTCATAGGTCATAACATTTTCGTGTGAGGTCACAAACGTTGTCTCCTAGGTCATGAACTTTGCCCCTAAAGTCTCGAATTTCATTATCTCGTCCAAAATTTTACCGTGGAAATTGGCCGTTTTTTTTTGTTTTGTTCTTGAAAATGTTCCAATTCAGTGTGCTGAACTTAATAAGAAAACTGTTTTTCGATTTCTGCTACCAATGACACTTAAAAGTGTCTATAATTTTATCCTCTTGATGTTAAGCTATCAAAAGTGTAAAACATAGAATTCCAAATTCTGCAATTTTCATAGACTTTGTGCAGGTATTTACCAGCCCCAGTCGCTAATGGCTTAACAGAAATATTTTTCTACTCTGACCCTCATGCCAACTTTTGTTTCCATCCAGATACTTCAACATGCGTGTGCCGTACAAGATGGCGTCAGAGTTCTGCGAAATGGTTACCCCTTGTGGCGCCGGACCCGCAAGGATGGGAGCCGTTGCTTCCATCGGTTCTGCTGCAGAGAATATGGATGTCTACAACCTGGTGGCTAGCTTCTCTCAGGACAACCAGATGGAGAACGAGATCTGGCTCGGCTGGAACAACATGGATCCTCATTTCTGGGAGGATGGCACGCCAGCTTTCCCGAACGGATTCCAGGCCTTTAATCCTGGCGCAGGAGCTGGAAGACCAGGAGCAGGAGGTGCTGGCTGGCCCGTCAATCAGCGCAATCCGTACGCAAGACCTCCCGGATCGGCTCCAGTCATGGCTCGTCAGCAACCACAAGTGAGACAAGGTCCCGGTGGACGACAGATTCCAGTAGGTGCAGGACCACAGTGGACTCTTCAGCCCGTAACACAGATGCGTGCTTTCGTTTGTGAAGTTCCCTCAGGAAATAGTCGGATGCAGGGTCAAGGACCGGGCTTCAATAACCCTGGGTTCGGTGGACGACCAGGCCAGGGCTGGCAACCAGGAATGGGAGGACGTCCAGGGATGGGAGGACGACAGCAGCCAGGGTGGGGCGGTAACCGACCAGGCATGGGTGGACAACAGCCAGGATGGGGCGGCAACCGACCAGGTGTAGGCGGACAACAGCCAGGTTGGGGCGGCAACCGACCAGGCATGGGTGGACAGCAGCCAGGATGGGGCGGTAACCGACCGGGTGTAGGCGGACAGCAGCCAGGGTGGGGCAACCAACCGGGAATGGGCGGACAACAGCCAGGCGTTGGTGGCCGACCGGGTATGGGTGGTCAGCAACCAGGATGGGGTAACCGACCGGGCATGGGCGGACAGCAGCCAGGTGTTGGTGGCCGACCAGGCATGGGTGGTCAGCAACCAGGATGGGGTAACCGACCGGGCATGGGCGGACAGCAGCCAGGTGTTGGTGGCCGACCAGGAATGGGTGGTCAGCAACCAGGATGGGGTAACCGACCGGGTATGGGCGGACAACAGCCAGGTGTTGGTGGCCGACCGGGCATGGGTGGCCAGCAACCAGGTTGGGGTAACCAACCAGGTGTTGGTGGCCGACCAGGCATGGGTGGCCAACAACCTGGCTGGGGTAACCGACCGGGCATGGGCGGACAGCAACCTGGTGTTGGAGGTCGACCGGGTATGGGTGGACAGCAACCAGGTTGGGGTAACCAACCAGGTGTAGGTGGACAACAACCCGGCATGGGTGGCCGACCTGGCATGGGCGGACAGCAACCTGGTGTTGGTGGCCGACCTGGTATGGGTGGACAACAGCCAGGATGGGGTAACCGGCCAGGTGTTGGTGGACAACAGCCAGGCGTAGGTGGCCGACCTGGACAACCCGGAGTAGGTGGCCGACCGGGCCAGCCTGGTGTCGGTGGTCGACCTGGAGTGGGCGTTAATCCAAATAACCCAAATCCCAACAATCCAAATAACCCAAACAACCCAAACCCAAATAACCCCCAGAACCCCCAGAATCCTAGATTTAACCGACCTCGTATGCTTCAAGAAGCAGCGGAACCTGCTGCAGTTGAAACCGTTGAGGCCGCCGAGGCCCCCGTTGCAGAGATTGCTGCTGCAGACAATACAGCTGCAGAGAAAGCCGCTGCGGACGTGGCAAAATAAACTGATTGAGACTGAACTGAAATTTTCATTAGATTTTTAGAAAAGACATTTTCGTTTTTGGAATCTATTTGAGGTAAAGGCAACCTCACTGGAACTTTGGTGAGAAGTGAAATGTCATAGGGCGCCCTCAACGCAGAATGTAATCAACAGTATAATAGTGTCTAGAAGAAAACGAAGGGATGTGTTTGATCAATGGACTCAATGAAAAGGCATGTCAATTTGGGAATGGCTATGTGAACGTCTTTATATCAGAGAATGTAAATTCCTCATTCAACAATTGAAATGTAGATATAAATGATACTTTTATAAATTATATATATCATATTTCTGTCAGTGAATGTGAATGTGTATGAACAGCATGGGGGGGGGGGGGAAGTATTGAACTTGCAACAGTTAACAACCGATAAGTTCTTCCTTTTTTTTTCCTGTTCCATTGCTAAACATGTACTATTTCGTGATAAAGATATTTTTTTCACAATGCGTACGCTTCACCGTTTCCACATACCATGATCAGATTATGCTCAGTTGGCAGGCTCTTGCAAGTCCCAATTTTAATGATATTGCGGGGCACCTACGTTATATCACTGGGGAGTGGGTGGGAACCAATTACATGAATTGCAACAGTGCCTTCCTATAAGTTCAACCAAAATGTTGTTAAACAATGTATTCAAGGGAATTTTAACACTTACAGTCTCATTTTTAATCCTATTCTATGTAAGCCTTTGCCATATAATCATTATATAACATATTATATATTATATATTGATATCATTATCATACGATGAAATACGGTTCTTTAATGTTAATATACAAGACTCTTTTATGTTCATATTTCAAATAGTATTTTCTTTCTCTTCATTGTCCATTATAGCGCTCAAACAATATTTTATTTATGTTATTTTTCTTCCGGAATACGTTTAGTTTTTGTGATGTATTTGTATATATTTGTATAGAAACCCAGCTGGAAAACGGTACACAAGTACTGATGTGGTTATCTTATATGAATAAAGGAATGAATATATGAGTAAATAAAAAAAAATGAAATAAATGAAATAGATTATGTGTGCTGATTCATTGTAAATATTATAACAAGCTTTACAGAAACAGGGATTTTGGCGATAGTCTTTTTACTAATAAAGTCAAACCTATCTACAGAGGCCACCCCAAGGGAAACAGAAAAAGTGGCTACTGTAGACAGGTGGACTCTATAGACAGGTTCTATAACATGCATTTTCACCTGGAGGGAATCGACTTAAGTGGCCACTGTAGACAGGTGGCCTCTATAGACAGGTTCTATAACATGCATTTTCACCTGGAGGGAATCAATTTAAGTGGCCACTATAGACAGGTGGTCTCTATACACAGTGGCCACTATAGACAGGTTTGACTGTACATACATTACGTATGGGATGTTGCTCGAACGTTGCAATCCATGGCAAGTTGATTTGACGCAAATAAAATCTACCTTGCGCGAATTGAAATGCGCAAAGCAATTTGCATAACAATTAATTTGCATTAATTGCATTTTTCTGGCAACACTCTCAATATGAGCTTATTAAAACCCATTTCCCAGTAACGCATTCAGGCTATAACTGGACATCATTATTCAAGAAAAATGGCCAGTCCAGTTCCTTTTTATTCGAGGAGGCTTGGTCCATTGAAGAATGCCACAAAATTTGTTGACCAAACTGAACAATTTTAAACACAACTTATTAGAAGTTATTATTCGTGTTAGATGGAAATGGTTAGATAATAGTGTCGCGGCCACCAATTAAATCAGGTGTTATGAAAAATCGAAATACGTTAATTTCCGTGTTTTCCGTGTATGTATATGTGTATGTGTGTATGTGTATGTGTGTGTGTGTGTGTGTACGTTGGTGCATCACCGCCTTTTACTATTTTTCTGTATTCAATTTATAAGTTGGATATTTCACGATCCTTTTTAAAATTCCGAGCCGCATTTACCTGCCAATAAGATTATTGTTTGAAAATAATCAAATTTCCATTTGTTCGTATTGAGGAAGGGTTTGTTTTAAGTCAATATCCTCCTGTTGGCTTTAATAAAAACACCTGGTCTTAGAAGCCTTCTCCCCCTTAATCAAAATTATCGTTTGATTTAAATATGTTTTTCGGCCTGACCCGTATTGTACGAAATGTAAACACAAAATTGATCGAAGACTAAATAATCAAAATGTTATAAAAACGATTTTGTATATTTCTAACATATATTGAGCTAAACATCACTTTATTTTAGAAGCTTCGGGGTAATACTTATACAATAAGGCCTAACTACACAATTCCGAGTTCTCTCCATTTAGCGACCCTATAAAATAAATCGATTGTAACATTTTTAATTTTTCTTGTGAAATTGTTTGGAGAAATTTCTTGCAAATGTTCGTTTCCGATTACTCGATTCGACAGCTTATTTTCTACTTGTCGAACATTTCCAAAAAGGGAAAGACATCTTCTATCAATTGTGTGTATATGTTCCAGTTTGAAAAGGCCTGGACCAGAAATATTTTAGAAACCATCACAAATCAATCTGCAAGAAATGAGCTGAAATTTGAAAAATTAGGAAATGTACAATTGTTTGTGTCTGAATGTGCGTAACTGCAAGTGCATCAATTCGTGTGTGCGCGTGTGTGAGTACGTATGTGTTCCTACAGGGTGTGTCTGTTATGTTTGTTACTAATGATACAAGTAATGATAATGTGTGTGAGTGTGTGTGCATTTATGTAGGTGATTTTGTACATGTGCTTTGACTTGCATATGAGTATATATTGTCAGATGTATCTGTGCGTGTGGGTGTGTGTATGGGCTTTTGGGTGTGGGTGTGTGTCATAGAGAGGGTGTATATGTGTGGGCGCGAGTTTTTGTGTGTTAATGTGTGTGTTTGTACGCGTGGGTGTACAATTCGTTCTTTCCCTACGATTGTTGCTGCTTTTAGGTATGGGAATAAAATATGTGTGCTATATAATGTTTGACAACAACGATAGCATCGCCCACAAGAACCAATCCAAGATCCAGGAAATTCGGCGAATCATGCCACATGGCTATCGAAGGAAATGCCATTCAACAATTGTCTGCCCCGTCGAATAAATGGCGTGGAGTTCGATACCTGCAATGAAACCGAGTACTGTGGAAATAGAGATTCCAAAACATGGAACCAAATATTGACCCGAAAATAAGACTTTGTTTTCCGCAATGAACACCAACTTTTGCAGGGACAGCAAAGGAGACGACAAGGCGTCAGTGCGTGCATTTGAAGAATTAGATGAGAAGAAGCTTGATAGTTTTAGAGTCTAGTATAGTATCTAGAGTTTCATGTCATGGGTCATAATATTTAGCCAGCCGAGAAGCACACACTCTTAAAACGATCTAGTTAAAATAACTAGACGGGTAGCCAGCTGGTAGCCAACTAGTGGATTACTAGTAGTCACTACTAACTAGCTTAAGTTAGTAAATAGTGAACTTACTTTAATTAGTAAATAAACTTAAGTATAGTTAGGTTTAACTAAAATATCAGTTTGCTCACAGCTTATCACTTACTAGTCAATTTTGAAAACATCATTTTATGACTGGGCTCTATGGTTACCATTTTTTCGTTTAATTGATAGCGGTTATGACGTCATTTTATATCATATTTCTTTTATATTTCAATAGAAAAAATATAATATTGTTAACTTAAGATAGACTAAGTGTTTACAAAGGCCATACTAAATTGTGGTACTAAAGCTGAGTTATAGTCCTCAAGATTTGTTTAGGAAAATTATTCTCAAATAAGCAAAAGTACACTCTAAATAGGAGTACGATGTCATTTTTTTTTTCATTTTTCTACCATTGCCATAATTGATATTCCTTTTCGTTATTTCCTCTGTTTAGATACTTCAACATGAGGGTCCCATGGCGGATGGCAGCTGAGTTCTGTGAGATGGTCACACCCTGTGGGAATGGACCCGCGAGAATGGGCGCCTTGGCCTCTGTCGGATCAGCTCAGGAAAACGCCGAGGTTTACAAACTCGTGTCCAGCTTCTCCCAGGATAACCAGATGGAGAACGACGTCTGGCTCGGCTGGAACACTATCAACCCCTTCTTCTGGGAAGACGGTACGCCAGCTTACCCCAACGGATTCCAGGCGTTTGGGTCTATGTCACCAGGTATGCCCGCAGCTAGCGGATGGCCGGTTTCAAGGGGTCAACCTTTCGCGCGTCCTCCAGGATCAGCGCCGGTGATGAAGCGTCAGGCACCTTCCGGACCACCAGGACCAGAGTGGGATCTGCATGCCGTGACGGATTTGCGTGCTTTCGTGTGTGAGGTTGCCGCTGGGGTGACCGTAACCAACCCCGGTATGGGCGGGCAACCAGGTATGGGCGGTCAGCCCGGTATGGGCGGACAACCAGGCATGGGTGGTGGCCAGCCAGGTGTCGGTGGAACCCCGACGGATGCGCCGACAACTCCTAGCACACCGGTCAATCCAAATGCTCCAGTCAATCCAAACGCGCCTGCCGGTCCTAACAGCCCTAACCCGAGACTCAACCGACCTCGTATGCTTCAAGATATGGCGAAATAAACTGTCTTATGATGAACAGTAGAATTTCAATCTTTAGATAGACTTTGATGCAAGGACACTTTTTCAAATTCAGCATCGTTATTTGGTAACCAGACTGGAAGTAACGTGACAGATTACCATCTCTGCGAGTTAATTAATGAATTAATTCATCACGATAACATTTTTCAATATACGTTTTACACCGGATTTAAAAATAGCACAGGATGCTAAGAGCCAGTCTACGGTGTAATTTCTTTGTAACCTTCCTTAAATTAAAATTTGTGGGTTTCTTTTTCTATTCCACAAGTCTTTGTAAAAAAAAATTCTATCAAGAACTTCCATTTTGACACGAAATTCAAGAAATAAGGAAAAGGAAAATATTGATATACATTGTTTTTAAGATTGATGAATAAAGATGTTAATATATGAAATTCATTATACTGCAAATGTTGACTTCTTTTTGTTCTCCCTCCTGCTTCTTCATTCGATTAACAAACTTGTTTCCATCCTTTTTCATTTTGTCTGACGAGCCAATTGAAAAAATGCGCATTTAAGTGATTACTTTTTAATTCCAAAATTAAATTCTTAAAAATTGCACTTTTTTATGCTGATGGGCGTGCTTTTTACCGGGCATTTGGATATATTTCTTTTTTTTTAATTACCTATTCTTTTATATGGTAAAGTCATCATAATTATTACCTTTATTTGTTTTAATTGTTTTTTACATTAAATCTTATTAATCCTAATTAAGCCTTTATTTTTCACTAGTATCTCAAATTACAAATATGACAAATACATAATACATCATTGGGAAAGTCGGTAAAACAAAGTGATAATTCTCATATTCAAATATTTTGAATTCAATAAACTAAAATTTTATTGAAATTTACTCGTTCTCATGTCATTCAGAACGTCCTCCCTAATTTTAATGAAGAGGGCAATCAGATTAAATAATCCAATGTTCATTTGTACCTGTTAACTCATTGACATAATGTAATGTATATGAGGTTTTTTGTTTGTAACGAAATTTTCGAAATAAAGGTTCCGGTAGTCAATGGCATAATTCAGCACATTGGGTATTCAAAAATTGAATCTCGTACATAATTATAAAAATAGCTCCCCAATGGATTGTTTATTTGTTATGCACGAGTTATCTTTTATACCTCCCTAACCTCATGGTTAACCTTATGTTAACCATTTATGATTCATGAGCATTTTAAAAAAGATTGTAGAGGGTTGTAAAAGGCAAAAACGGTGCCATTTTGAACACGTTTTTATGAGTGCAAGATTAAGATCCGAATGCTCTAGAAGTCAACCATACACCATTTTATGTAACATAAACAAAGAAAGGGGTAGAACTTTACCAAAATCTGCTAAATAGATATTACCTGCAATATTCGGATTGGAAACAGATTCAGCGGCTTTTCTTGCATTGATAAAAAATAAGTCGCCAAAACTGCAATTAGGAATTATAGTTCAAGGACCAGAGGGTATTTTTTTTTCTCATTATTTTTTTTTTTTTGTAAAATCATCGGTGTTATGACTGCCAGGTTAATTTGTCTTGAAAAAGACGTCTTCAATATCAGAATACGGAAATTAAATGCGCGGTTTTAGCACATTCATAAACGGATGAATCGCCAAAGTAAGCATTGCGAATATGGAACATACTCAATGTAATAAATGATCGCAGCATTAATTTTATTTCATTAGATATGTTATCAAAAATACAATGGAAATTATAAGCTTTCTTTCTTTAGATAATGGAAATGTATTGCAATGACGTAGTAAACTAAAAGAAACCATATGGTGATACATCCTTGAAGATTCTGAACTTTTGAAAAGTCCATCGTTAGGGAGTAGAAAAAGGATAATTCTGCCTCAATTCACTTATAAGAAAATAGATTACACTTGCAGCGAATCAGGTGACAACCGATTCACAAACAAATTGGAGCAAGGAAAATACCTGGGTTGAACTTCATAAAGATGTGCTTGATTGTACACACGACTCTACTGACGACTGGTACCCTTTACTCGGTACGATTTGGCGCCGGTGGTTATTATTGAGTGTAAGAAAAGGTCACCAGTTGATCGTAGAATCATGCGTAGATCTACGTACAGCTTAATGAAACACAACCCTAATAATAATAATGAACGGCTTTTATATAGCGGTCATCAACTCTTTATTAAGAATTCCCTAAGCGCTCTACAATTTCAGCATTATTACACTGGCTTTAGTCCGGCAGCCACTTCATTAGCGCACTTGGCGTTTCAAGGAATAAATATTCCTACCAGTTACCCATTCACCTCACCTGGGTTGAGTGCAGCACAATGTGGATGGATTTCTTGCTGAAGGAAATTACCGCCATGGATGGGACTCGAACCTACGACCCTCTGGTTGAAAGGCGAGAGTCATGACCACTACACCACGGCGCCTCCACAACCCTAGTGTTCAATTCAATTCAATTCAATTCATTTATTTTCACTTCATCAGAAATAATACAAAGTATAATGAACATTTGCAACAAAAAAAAAGTTGAATAAAACTCTGTATAACAAAAATATAATGAACATAACATTGACAAATATTGTACAAAGCAGTTAACATACAAAGTAAAACATACATTTTATGGAGTGCTTTCTTTCTTTTTTGAATA
>BQKZ01002174.1:14414-32492 GCA_036244855.1 Temnopleurus reevesii | reverse complement strand
GCTAAAGAGAGAGAGAGAGAGAGAGAGAGAGAGAGACAGATGTGAAATTAAGAGGGAAGCTCAAATCTAGAAATGTGCTGTCAGTAAATGATGGAAAATGAAATGAGCAAATTGTCAAAATTTTGACAAAACCGCATTACCAATTAAGAAGAAAATGAATTTTCATAAAATCATGATCCATACCCCTTATAGAAATACAGTAGGCTGGTAGGTCGGCGACTTTAACAGCTCTCCATTCAATATGTATACCGAATTCCACATGTTTACCTTTTCAAAGAAAACTCAATATGTTGGTGTTTCGATTACCTATACCAATTTTGCATTTAAGTTGTTGAATATTCATATTAAATCATTAATATTCTAAATGGTCCATTCAATCCATTTTCAACAATTGTTAACACAAAGTAAATGGGTGGTTATCAGCTACGGCAGTGCAACACAAATTTCCCATTAGAGGAAATCATGGAAATTCTGAAAAATCCCAAAGTTCTGTATGGACCGTCAGATCTTGCTAATTTTGCAAAGTTTCTTCATCAGATTTTTTTCTTTCACTGAGAGCACAATAATTGCTGGGGTGTTCACCTTTATTTAGGGACAGATAAAAAGAAGGAGATTGCTCATAAATTTTATTATAAGAAAATTTATAGTGATGATAATATACACTTTGTGACAAATGGACAAGTTGCACCTTCGTAATTTCGTATATCTAATTCGTAGAGCAATTTGTGTAACTATGGTTGAACGGTAAGTGTCTCTGTAGTAGAAGTAAACACGAAGCTTAGGCAGAGAATACAAAAGTGCCGATCAGGACGTTATTTCTCAAGCGCGGGAAAATTTAGCGGGCCGCTAAGGTTGAGAACACCCGCTAGATTTCCCCGCGCTTGAGAAATAACGTCCTGATCGGCCTTTCCGTCTTCTTTGCTTAAGCTCCGTAATAACCTTTTTTGGGGGGGACGGAGTGGTATTTAGGAAGAATATTTGAAACTTTACTTATCAATTATAGGTCTATATGCAGCTAAGGTAACATAAAAAGTCATGATAAATCAAACATAAAATGAAAAAAATAAAGAAGAACAAATTTAAAAATTAAAAAAAAAAAAATTAAAAATAAAAAAATTAAAAAAAAATTAAAAAATAATGAAGTAAAATTGCACCAGTTCTTATTCAATACAAAAATAGACCATGAAAACCTTTCAATATATACGTGAATTGCTTACTCTAATTCTCTAAAATACACTAATGTATTAATCTAGTAAAACATTAAAAAGATGAGATATGATAATGCAACTCTTTGTTGGCCATTCGGATAATTGTGATTGCAAAGATAATTTATACGGCTATATTTAGCGGTTAATTCTCATTGCCATGATGGCTTATGAATACCCAGTTTAAAGTAAATCTAAAGCTCTCCCCCTATGTTGAAAAAATATGCAGGGGACATAATTCAAATGTAATTTGTGCTATTCTTTGCATGATATTTAATCTACAAGATTGAACAGGTGTCAAAACCAATCATCATAATGTTTAAAAAAAATCGTCGAATTGTCAAAATTTGTTCAAATTGTACATGACTCAGACGGAGTCTAGGCAAACTGTCACCGTACAAATGTATGCAATCAGGGAATATATTTCCAATTTCATGGACGATGATTGTACATGATCTCTAAACCCAGATTCCGATCGGTCCTTTCTTTTAGAACAATATTAGAAATAATATGACTCTCTGTTATTTTCTGTCTCCAGATACTTCAATATGCAGGTGCCCTGGCGAGTGGCTCTTGAGTTCTGTGAGATGGTGTCCCCGTGTGGAAATGGACCGGCTATAATGGGATCACTTGTTTCTATCGGATCGGCTCAGGAAAATCTTGAGGTTTACAATCTGGTAGCAAGCTTCTCCCAGGACAACCAGATGGAACGGGACGTCTGGCTCGGCTGGAACACCATGAATCCTTTCTTCTGGGAGGATGGAACGCCGGCTTACCCGAAGGGCTACCAGGCCTTCGTCATCGGTCAACCAGGTGCGCCCGCTCAAGGATGGCCCGTCACCACGGCTAATCCGTTCGCAAGGCCCCCCGGCTCGGCCCCGATCATCAAGCTCCAACCGCCTCAAGGACAGCAGCCGCCGGAATGGGCCCTTCTCGCGGCTACGGAAGCGCGGGCTTTCGTTTGTGAGGTGGCCGCTGGAAAGAACCTCCTCGCAGGACAAGGGCCCGGTGCTGGAGGTGAGCCCGGCATGGGTGTACAGCCCGGCATGGGCGGACAACCGGGGATGGGCGGACAGCCGGGGATGGGTGGTCAGCCCGGAGTGGGTGGAAACCCAAACCAGCCAAATATGCCCAACATGCCAAACCAACCGAACAACCCACAGGCCCCCAACGCTCCTAATCAACCAAATCAACCAAACGTTCCTACCACTCCATTTAGTCCCAATATGCCCAACAGACCTCGTCTGCTACGAGACAGGGCTAAATAAACTGAGACTGAACTTATAAATTCTAGCTACACTCGAGCTCAATTCCAATTTTATTTTGTTAGGTTTTTGTGTGAATCTTCGTCTTTCTTGATGAATATTGAGAAACGCACACAGTATCGCTCCCGAACCTACAGTGCATTTACTGATTACACTTTCAATGTTAGCTTTGATTCAAATCCCCCGCTTCCAGATGTTACCAAGTAAACTCAGACTGGACTATCTTTTATAGACAGACTGAAGCTTAATCCCTTTTTTATTTTGGCATCCTTGCGTTATCTGTCGACGCGAGGTTCTCAACGAACATCGAGGAACCACACCGCTCCCAGAACTCGTGGCAATGAGCGTATACTCTCCAAGATCGTGAAAACAGAATGGTGCATTACAGTTGATGGTAATAGGGAGCGCCACCATTCTCAAGATTGTTAGGGAGCCCAGAACGATTAGGATAGGACCAACCAACTGGATATAGGTTGCCGTCTATCTTCAGGACATTATATTATATTTCGTTTTATTTTTGGGCCGAATGATGATTTGACTGATCCACTTCCATCTGTTCCAATATTTCTTGTATTTTTTAAGGGAACTTGAGAGACAATTACAGATTGAGTCTGGTTTACTCTTATGATGATGAAATAAAGATATTGTTATTATAATGCAGGTTATATTGTGTAATAAGTTTTGTTTGTTGTGGAACTAAATGAATGAATAGGATACCATGGAGTTATTAAAATGGACTACATACGATTTTGATTCCTTCGAAGTGACATATCTGCAGATTTGAAAGAGAAACAAAATACTTTCGGCTCTCATGTTACGCCAAATTGCGTATCGCAACTTTTAACTCGAGCAAAGGTCTCATCGAGACAATAGTTCCAGGTTGTGTTTCACCAAGTTACGAAAGACTCTAATAACGACATCACACGACTTGTATCATCAGTTCTTGTGCTGAATGTTCGATAATCTTGGGCGTATTGTACGCGTTAACATACTCCCGTCTCTCTTCAATTAAAGTCGTACATTAAAAACGATTTGGTGAAACACTGCTCTGGTCGAGATTCCTTTCTGAATTCCTGCGAGAATTTCAAATGTCGGCGGATATCCTGCTTGACAGAAGCAAAATCCAATCGGTAGTCCGTTTCAGCAGTGGGTTTTCGAAACCGATGGACGGTGGCTCTTGGGCGAAAGAAAAGATTGAGTGTTTAAAATGATTAAAATTGCGCATCTGCATGATGTGGGCATCTATTTGCGCAAAGCAGATGCGCATTCGTTTTCTATCGCCCAAAAGCCACCGCCCTACAATATCGAAACCCACTAGTAAGTCAATGCTGATAGTAATAAAGGTCGGTAAAGACCCAGTCGCATAGACGCCCGGAAGCAACGCAATTCAACACGACTATAGTTCACAGTTATCTGCCTCCGAACAAAGAGTCATCTTAAATCGTGTTGCGTCCGGGTTTCTAAGTTACTGGGGCATGAAGAATTCAAAGTAAATTTTGAAGTCTTCAGAGTTTAAAGAGTTGTAGGTGAGCGACTGCCGAGGTAAGAATGAAGACAAAAATTCACTGCGGGAAGAAGGGACCAAGAAGTTGAACAAGGAGAACATGATAAATAAACTTCAGATATGCATTCGCAATCGATCTACAACTGTTGTAGATCGATTGCGAATGCATATCTGAAGTTTATTTATCATGTTCTCCTTGTTCAACTTCTTGGTCCCTTCTTCCCGCAGTGAATTTTTGTCTTCATTCTTACCTATGCAAGCACAAGAATTGTATTTCGTTCTTACTGTGAAGAGAAATGTCGAACAGGTATCACATCTGATCACTGATTAATCAAAATTGTATCTACTTTCTTTTGTAGGCATATCTTTATCATGAAGGCATTTGAATTGAAGAAATATTTACTTTGCCGTACTTGCTTCTCCCTTCTTCGGGGGACATCAGGGTTGTGTTTCATAAAGATGTACGTAGATCTACGTACGTTTTTACGAATGACTGGTGACCGATTCGGCGTTGCGGTTCAGCTCAAGAGGTGTCATTTATTGAGTGAGGAAAAGGGTCACCTGTTATTTGTAGAGTCATGCGTAGATTAACGCATATATTTCTTAAACACAACCCAGGAAAATTTAAGGTTGTCTCAATTGATGCGCTCAATATATATGAACATTTACTGCACACATCAGCTCCGCACTCGTTTTCTAACGTCTACAGTCTCCGTCCATCAATTTCGAAAACACATTCTTTTTCTCCCTCTCTCCCTTTATCTCTAACTTTTTCTCTTTCGCTTATCTCAGGATGTATAGATATGGGCGCAATATTTTACAAAATATTTCTTCTAACGCGGCAACTGTAGTGCTCCATTTCACAGCACAGGGGTCGATTGATTCCAAACCAAATGCTCAATCGACTCAGCCGGTCACTGATAACGGGTCTGATGGACGCGCAATCATCAGGTGATCAGGTGATCTAAAACTGACTCCGTTTCATTGAGCGATGACATTGCGAAATTGCAATTTCTCAAATTATCCGCTAGAGGAAATGTCGGATGTTTTGATGTCCATCGGCCAATAGTGGAAGCGCCGTGGTGTAGTGGTCATGATTCTCGCCTTTCAACAAGAGGGTCGTAGGTTCGAGTCCCACCCAGGNGACAGAAGCAAAATCCAATCGGTAGTCCGTTTCAGCAGTGGGTTTTCGAAACCGATGGACGGTGGCTCTTGGGCGAAAGAAAAGATTGAGTGTTTAGAATGATTAAAATTGCGCATCTGCTTGATGTGGGCATCTATAATTGCGCAAAGCAGATGCGCACTTGTTTTCTACCGCCCAAAAGCCACCGCCCTCCAATATCGAAACCCACTAGTAAGTCAATACTGATAGTAATAAAGGTTGGTAAAGACCCAATCGCATAGACGCCCGGAAGCAACGCGATTCAACACGACTATAGTTCACAGTTATCTGCCTCCGAACAAAGAGTCGTCTTGAATCGTGTTGCTTCCGGGCTTCTAAGTTACTGGGGAATGAACAATTCAAAGTAAATTCTGAAGTCTTCAGATTTTAAACAGTTGTAGGTGGGCGACAGCCGAGGTAAGAATGAAGACAAAAGTTCACTGCGGGAAGAAGGAACCGAGGAGTATAACAAGGAGAACCTGATTAAAAAACTCCAACTCCAAATCTTATATACATTCGCAATCGATCTATGCAAGCACAAGAAATGTATTTCGTTCTTATTATGGAAGGAAATGTCGAACAAGTGTTGCATCTGATCACTGATTAATCCAAAAAAAATCTAACGCGGCAGCTGTGGTGCTCAATTTCACAACACAGGGGTCGATTGATTCCAAACCAAATGCTCAATCGACTCAGCTGGTCACTGCTGACGAGACTGATGGACGCGCAATCATCAGGTGATCATAGGACATTAAAAAACGAACTCCGTTTTATTGAGCGATGGCATTGCAAAATCGCCACTTCTCAAAATATCCGCTTGAGAAAATGTCGGATGTTTTAGTGTCCATCATGTCCATCGGCCAATAGGAGTGGATTTTTATTCCAGTCGGCATGGTCTCTGGCTTGGAATCAATCAATCCTTCATGGTACTGGTTTGAAACCGACAGCTGCTGCAGGGTTTGCAAAATATTTTGTGAAAATGCAATGTTACAACCCATAAATTTTTTATTTTGCATTGAATTGTAACACATACATATGCACTGTATTATGCCGAGATGGCAGGTCATCAAATTATAAACGACCCTAAGAAAGATCGATGTTAGTTCTGGTGCTAAATAATCGAATAACAAGAGTTTCAATGTGCCAAACTCTAAGAAAAAGACCACCTAATGGAATGCCTGAAAAGATTAATTTCCCTGTGACTGCTTCATTAAATTGATGATAATTCGAGTCTATGATAAATGTATGTTTTCAAATATAAATACCCTTATCATTCTCGAGTCCATGGTCCCGTAACGTAAAGGTTTGCGATTTATTGTTTATCTGATAGCGATTGATATCAATCGCAAGTCTATGGCAAATCATGTACTAAAGTTTGCAATTGATCGCAAAATCAAATAGCGATTAATCGCAAACCTTTATGTCACGGGGCCCGGGTGAATTTTAGTGGGTGGGGGTAGGCGACATAACATATATTTATATTTAGTTAATACAATGAATGGGACATGTAAGTTTACTGCAGTGCGTAAATGTACACATTTATTTTAATGAAGTGGAAAGTGTCAAATATTTTAACGTCATATTTAAAGAATGAATACAGACATCAAACATTTAGAATATCACGAGATGTGTTTTCCAACAGAACTGTACATATAACACTTAACAATTGCATATAGATACTTCAAATAAATTAGAATAATGGTATAAATGTGTTTCCAGAAAACAAATATATTTCCTTGTCTCTGAATATTGATATACAGTTTGAAGCGGCATATTATCCTGATAAAAAAATCCTTGAAAAGATCTGTATTCATATATATGTATGAATATTAATGATATACATCATCAATTGTGTGAATGAAGTAATCGATACAAAACGAGCTGACATATTCGTTAATCGCTTAACATGTATGAAATTTTAATTGTACACGAAGTCTAGATTTTTCTTTTCGATTCTCAATGTAGCGTCAAAAGTTCAACCACTTATTTGGACTACCACCACAGTTGACCACTAGGCCAACGGCGTTTCCGCTTCGTTCGTAAGCAATTTGAATTCTAATTACCTCTACTCAATGTTTATACTTATGCTCTTGAATCTGAATTGTATGGTATTATATTCATTTGATATTGATATTACGGCTACAAGCCTGTTATCAGGTAAAAGCTGCTTTTAACAAGGACGTTGTTGCTCTTCGTATAGCCTTACAATACATGGAATACCAGCCAAACCGATACCGCGTTGTCTGTAAAGAGTGCATCTAAAACCTTTAAAAAAATTTGGAAAAAATCCCCGATTTAATACCTCAAGGGTAATCTTTTGTCTTGTCCATTAAGAGTGCAGAACAATCCTTTTAAGTGTGCAATTTAGGCAATCAGGTGTTATTACTTAGCCATAGTAGCCAAAGCATTCAAGAATAAACAGAGTTAGATTAGTCCAAAAGGTAAATCTGGACAAGGATTTTGTTTTACTAATAAAGTGGACTAACATAGCTGTGACAATAAAATTGACCAGCAATTTCTAAATGTTGTGATTAGTTTTATGTTAATTCAACATATTCAAATATCATGATGGACTGATCTCATATTTTTAGTCCAACAGCATGTCCACATGCAACAGGGCAAACTAATTTAAGTTGGTAAAGGTACTTTTAGATGTTAGTGTTACCAGTGCTCAAATCCGCATCCTGTGGTTTAACCGACTTCTGACTAGCCGTAGTGCTGCCGGCCTTCCGTTTCTTCCCGATGAACTCGGTGAATGTGTACAGGTATGGGTTGAGGGTCGAGTTAATGGGGAGGATAAAGACCGCGGACCAGGCGTAGAGTGAGGCGGGGATTTCGACGAGTCCGGTCTGGGATATGATCCCCATGATGATGACGGGCATCCAGCAGCAGAAGTCGGTGCCGACTATGATGGCCATCTTTATTGCCATTCGTACTTCCTGTTCGCGCGAGTCTCGCATGCTTCGGTCTTTCCCCACGCTCCTAGCCGAGCGCCTTACCTGGATGAAGATGGCGACGTAGCAGATGAGGATGAACAGGAAACAAGCAAGGTTGATCCCCAGGAATAGAACGATTGAGTAGATCCAGGATGGTTTGATAGGTTCAACGTAATCATTGTCGAGGATCGTAAGTGTCAGGGATAAGATGTTTCCAGCGCCTGAGGGCCGCGGGGCGAGCGAATCCACGCTAAGGGGCAAACCGATGCAGACGTCAGACAGTCCGTAAAACCCAGGTATGAATGTCCCCAAGATGATAGGCCCCAGACTGAGGATGAGCGTGATTAACCAAGTAATGGCGACACAGGCGCGCGCAGAACGCGCATGTATTCGAAACCTGCTGAATGGGAATACAATTCAGACGAAGCGATCAACTGTTATGAGGGTTAGAAAAAACACAGAGCTTTCACTGGACATGATCGCAATGACGCCGGCGAATCTGCAAAGAGTGGAACTTCTCCAGTACGGGGCGTCAAGGTAATAGTATGCCCCGTAGAACGTGTCAGCTGAGGCTATGATTAGCATGTACACACCCATTATCCAATCAGCGATGGCTAAATTCGATATGAAAAACGTCTGCTGGTGCCCGGAACTCTTCGCTCGCTTGTGATAGCATCGGATGAGGAGAACCATAGTGTTGCCGATGAGGGCGCCAGACCCGAGTAGCCACAGAGCAATCCGCAAGACAGTGTTCGGCATCAGCCGATCGCAGGAGTCTAGGGCTGACGCCTTGGCTTGCGAGCACGCACCAGTGTCAATCAAACAGCACAGGCGATAGTCATCTGTAAAACTTAATTGGGACATACGAAGGGGGTTATTGTAAACTGTAAAAGCCGAGTTTTTTTTTGGTCTGATTTTCGCGATTTTTGCAGGTCGATCCTCGCGAAAACTTTCACTGCGCATGATGCGCATTCATATGCATGCAAAAACAAAAATAGCAACATACTAAAATATCAAAATGGTCTAAATGATTGAATGATTTCCAGAAAATAAATGACAGGGGCCATTGTGATATTACTTCAAGTGTCAAATCCACAAAATACAGTATTCTGACACGATTTATTTTCAAGAATACAGCTGAGAATAAACATTGGAACAAGTACAGTGAGAAAAGTGGACAAATGAAATGGACGAAATAAATAACTGCCACTCAACTATACGTGTTTAAGAATACAACCTGATTTACCATTCATCTTATTCTGTAAAGAAATGTATGATAGATTTTGCTCTTCTTCTCAGGAAGTTAATTTTACTTGTACGTTAAGGTTATTTGATTTGATTTGATTTATTTATTTTTCCATTTCAATAGCATTTTCACAATTCAAACAAGAAATTATAACGATTTTGCAACAAACACAATGATACTTACATATTTTATTATCAGTTATACATAAGTCATTAATACATAATGTGTGAAAAGCGAAGCTCATTGAGTTAGGGAAATGGGGGAAATGCAGAAAAGGCGAGGTTTGTAAAACACATACCCCTTCTAACATGCCTTTTCCCTCCCTTCCCTTAGAAACACGTGTTATGGGAAAGTGATCCATGCTGATCTAACTGAAAATTTGATTTTATTGTAAAGTTTATACTTACAGGAAATACAAGCGAGGGACACCTCGGAACATATCGGGTTCCAGAAAATCTAGTTTCGTCTGCACAATCTCCCTGTTCAAAATATATAAATATTAGGGGGAAACTGATTAAAACAAAGTAAAGATATTGGAATTATGGTTCCTGTACAGCATGTAAGAGAGGCACGGATTAGAGCTAATTCGGTCAGGACATGAATTGTGATAATTATTTAATGTACAAATGTATCTGGAGCTGAAATATTACAATTCGAAATATCGAGAGTGTGGAGTTTCTTTTCATAACCACTCACATTTCCAAGCAAGAAGGATAGTTCGTTGTACCGTAAAGCCTTCTTCTCACCATTCATCCACGAGTGAAACCTTTTAGCAATAACATTACAATTGTTAGGACAAATGACAAATAGACCATTTGGTTTAAAATTTAGCATGGCAACGGAAAATAGGAGATAACGATTAAAGATTTCGGCAATACGGTTCTTGAAATAGTCACACAGTTAACATGGTTAAAGTATACTTAGACAACCGATATAGGAGGGGTGGCAAATTTCGAAATACTTGGCATTAAAGATTAGAGGGACTTACAAAAACTTTAGATTTGATAAGTTGTCAAACGTTCCCGGTTCAATGTACGACAGTGGGTTGCTCCTAATCGCTCTGAAAACAAAGAGAACAATTTACAGAGATTATTTCTGATGATATATAATAAGATATCTGACCTAAGGGGAAAATATTGTTTCATATATTTCAAAATTATCACTGCTGTGAAACAAATTTTTTTTCCAAAGGAAATTGATTTAATACATCATCCATTTGATTAGCCCTTGATTATGGTTTTATGAATTAAGACATCAAGACCTTTTGAAGGTTTGTTTGAAAAACGTCACACATTCTGAACCGACGGTTTGACTGAGTGCTAGTGTACGAGCTACATTAGATATGTTGATTTTCATACAAAGTTGGCGCATTATTACAGTTCCGATATGATCACCCTTTTTTCACAATGAGAGCAACTGGCGCAGAATCGCTCCGAAGAAACAATTACCAGTCATTCGCAGAGTCGTGCATAGATCTACGTACAGCTTGGTAAAACAAGGCCCAGAGTTGTGTCTCAAAAAGCTGATCGTACACTACATACGACTCTCCGAACGACTGAAGACCCTTTCATGCACATTATCGATAACCCCTACTGATGAGCTAGCATCGGTCAAAGTGTCACCAGTCGTTCGTAGAGCCGTGCGTAGCTCTACAAACAGTATCATAAAAGCACGTATTGAGGTTACGGGCAGGTGTTTCACCAAGATAGGAAGTACTCTAAGAACGACTTTACGAACGACTGGGATTTGTTCTTGTACGTTACGACGCGTATTCAGCGCTAGAAATGATTATCTTGGTGAAACACCACCCATGTGTCCTAACATCATTTCTATCATGTCTACATTCATAACATGAAGTATACTTACAGCCAGTCTACATTAGACAGCTCGTCTAGCATACCTGCTCGAAGTTCTGTCAACTCGTTGTTCGTTAATGATCTAGAATTGATAGAATACAAACAATAAGAAATGCAATACGTCTGAAAGTGAGGAGGTTCCCTAAAATACTGTGACTTGATTTGAATTTTCGATTTGTATCGTGCATTTTACGCGTTACACTTACTTAGCTTCAAATATTTTGAGCACGAAAATGAAACACGAAAGACTACGTTAAAATTGCAGGAGTTTCTAAAGAGTGTGTTATATCTTCTAACGGCAATTGTTTTGCTGTTGTAATAACTTATTGGTCGTCTATTACGAAGAAATAAGAAAGGTAAAAAAATAGAATTATGATATCAAGTATGTTTACACTCATCTAGCCTTTCCCCTGACTACTAAAACAATGTAAAGAGTAACCAGATTGAATAGTAAGAAAATAGAATGGAGAGAAATACTATCACTTCTGCACAATTTACTCGATGTTGCGCCTTGAGCATTTCTAAGCGTATTCATTTTGCTGCAATAATCATTGGGTTAGAAAGATAATAAGAAATATGAATACGTCTGAAAGTGATGGGGTTCTCCGAAAACGATGTCGATTGCAATATCATCATGATTTTGGATAGTTGAAAATATACTTTAAACACAAATATAAACTATTTCCGAAAAATTAAGACGAACGCAAATTATGTGCTCCTTTGTAATGCTATTGAAATCGGAACTGGCTTGTCATGTTGTGTCCGCACAGTTGAATAGACGGTTGACGGATCTATTGTCTGCGTTCGACTTAACTTTTCGGAAATAATTTATATCGTGTTTTTTTTACAAAGTTAATATCAAATAAATTTAAAAAAAATGGAATTCACTTACAGAAAAGCAAGTTCAGCAAGGCCTTTGAAAGCACCAGCCTCAATCGTGCTAATAGAATTCTCAAACAATATGCTGCATGGGAAATCAAGCAATGTGGTGAAGAAAAGAAAAGTCATGAAGAAAAAGGGTGTTGTTAAAAATCAACTGCAAATCAACTGCAACTTTGCCAATTGTAACGCGCATTTTCATTCGCGCATGGTATGCTCATTTAGCAAGACGCGCATGAAACGATGATTTTGAGTGACACGTTCAGATCAACTGCAACTTGCGATCAATAGCAACTTTTGAACAACACCCCCTTAGAAGCAGTGCATTAGGCGCTATAGAAGTAATACAATTATTATTATTATGAGAGGGCAATAGCAATGTATGAAAACACATAAATATGCCCTCCAAATGTTCCCTCACAAATGCCGCCAATGAAATCATGATGAACGAAATACGAAATGATCTTTAACAAAATCGAGCAAGTTTCAACCGGCATGATTAACTAATCATTCGTGGAATTGATTTTAATTTACACTAGTATGGACAGTTGGAAACTTAACGCATGTAGCAACAACACGAAGGTATGGTTCCCTACCACAAGATTGTGATGTTTCCTGATTGAAAACTCTATGAAAAGAAAAATTATCCTCACAATGACAAATTCTCGGATTAAATGGAAATGGGTATCTTCAATCCTCTTCGACTTTTGTCATGTGAGCACGGACTATATAGTTTCTTTATTTTCATTAGGCATTAGAACATTGAACAAGAAATAAACAAAACATATTCACACTTATGATTCAGCATGAGACGTGACGTATTAATGACGTTGCACTTCAACAAAAAGTATATAAAAAAGTAAATAAACTATAATCATTTATCTATTAAATACTGAAACAACGGAACCCAGGAGATTTGCGTCATAAGTACCGAGTCTTCTGGCCCATAGAACTTGCAACTGTAATCTTTGAATTGTTCCACTTTAGTAAACTGTTCACAATGTAATTAAAATCCGTCCATGCAATTAGGATATGAAGATATAAAACTTACAGTGAGTGCATGTTACTGAGTTCTTGAAACACCCCTGCGCTGAGTCGTTGCAACCTATTATGGCTAAGATATCTGTTTTGTTTTCAAAAGAAGGAACCATTGAGAAATTACAAAATAATGAGCAAATGCAGTCAAGAAATAACTGCTGGAAATACAAATAAAGTACTGGAATTGAGCCAACTTCAACAGGCCTAAAACATTAGATCTTGTTGTACTAAATAATAATTCTAAAATATGATAAATGTTTTCATATTACGCTGTACAATAAATACTCCTTTTTTTAATTCGTTTACGGACCTACTCCACAACATGGTCAATTCAAATTATACATTTTTGAATACCATTTGGTGAATACATAATTTGATAATCTCATAATCTAAAATATGGAAAAATAGTTCAATATGATTCGAAATCTATGCGTGAAAAGTAGAGGTAAGATTACAGCAGATAAAGTAAAGGTTTAGGAAAAGTGTATTTTACTGGACTGTAGAGACATAAGATTAAAAAAAAACTACCGAAAAACGAACTCAAATAGTAAAGGAGTAATGTAGAGTCATCATGTTTTTTAAACAAGTAAATATTAATAATTTTTTAAAAATCCTAGAAATTTATTGCAGCAAAGACGTTTTAATGACTTCTGAACCTTTTCAAATACTTTATAAAATGGTTCAAACCAACGCGATAGTTCACTAATGTACTAATGGATAATGGACTAATCAAAGTAATTTGTTCTTGGTAATTTTTTCATTGGAAAAAAGCTTTTAAGTCCCAGCCACATAGGACCCCGAAAGCAACACGATTCACCCCGACTCTTTGTTAATTCACAGTTAACTGCCTCAGAACAACGAGTCGGGGTGAATCGTGTTGCTTCCGAGGTCCTATGTGACCAGGGCTTTAGATAGATCTTTACTTACAATGCACCAAGACTTTTCAAGCCGATGAAATTGTCGCTCTGAATCTCCGTGAGATGGTTATTCTCTAAATATCTGAAAAAAAAGAATAATTTTGCTGATGATTAAAATAGCAAATAAATGTATGCACAGAAATAAAAATAAAAGGGAAAAGAGTCTGGATGACATCTGAATAGCGAANCACTAACGGAAGTAATAGTGCTTTACCGTTATTTTTCAGGGCAAACCTATTACGCAACATCACGCAATACCTCGGCCGCTGTGCTTTGGCTATGGGAAACTAACCTCCAGTTTCGACATGAAATTTTCTAAAATTTATTTCGGACAATGCACATGGTTCAAATTTGCTGGTTTTCCCCTGTGTTAGATGACGAATAAATGAACTAGTGATTCGTATTTTTTCCAGAATATTACACCCGTGTACAATGGGCGAAATTCGCGATGAAATATCAAATTTGGGTTTTGGACGAAGAAGTTTGCTGCGTACTCAACCCCTCTCAACGGTTGTTCTGAGATTTAGAATCGAAAAGACAGCCGTTGTTTGAACGTCCCCTGTAAACCTGCGTAGTCTGCAAGTAAAGACTCGTGGCTCAACCTTACGCAATGTGCATAGTGCATAGTCCAGAGCCTGCAGTCAGAGACTTCTTTCCCACATGTATATAGCTTGTCATGGTTTTTGGAGCTAAATATTACAAGTGACATAGTCTATGAATGTAACCTTTGTTTCATGAACTGTGCAAATTGCCACACATATAGCAGAAGGTCTGTGTACGCAGACTAGGCTCCGTTTACTCGTTCACGCGAGAGGTATCGGGAGATGGGTCTTCCAGTTTGAAGCAGGAATGATGAAACCCTATCCCTGTTCGACACATGGCACTGGATAACAACACTCCGTTGTATTATCGAGATAGTCTTTATTATTAAAAACTGTTAAGTGGAAACATTGCATTAGCATCCTCTGATTTAATGTCCTTTAGGCATGCATAATGAAAATGTTACAAGAATAAAATCATTATATAAGAGTGCGATATAAGATTCAAATAATGTATTAGTTTTGTCAATAACTTAAGTAATTTGCGAAGATTCCAATAGAATGTTTTAATGGTTAGACTATACATATGCTAGAACAAGAGAAGGGTCTGTTGCATTAAATTCCACAGTAGGGTTTGTTTGATTAGAAACTCGAATTTGGTACTCTTTTGATATTATACCTTGGTGAGTGCAGCTGGTGAAATGGATGCTGGGATCCAACTTAGGTCAGACTTTTTTGTGTAATGAAACCCAAATAAACAATCCCACCAATTGTGAGGTACCCTCTTCCAATACATATGTGCTCTTGTTAACATGCAACATATTGCCTAGTCCATTTTGTTTTACTTTAGGATCATCAATGACTGCGAAGCAAAACAAAAAAAATACAGTGTATTGTATAATAATATATATTTTTTTGATCAAAATGACTGCTCATTTCTCAGTGAATGATTTGTTTGGCCTGGTGGAATTTGCAGAAACTACATACCAAGTGTGGAATACTTTATTGGAATAAAAATCGCTTTGGTTGGCAAATGTCGCTAGTGTTTTAATGGCAGTTTTTGAGATGAAGGACATTTTTAAGGTAGGACAAATTTCCATTTTCAAATAGAAACGTATATAAGCATGACAATGAAGCGCTAATTATTGAATAAAAATCCAGTGCAAAAATACACTGGCTTTGATATGCCTGCACCCCTCCCAAACCTTACTCATCATCGGCTGAATCTTCCTATTGGAAAGTGATGCTGAGAGAGTAGGGATAAATCAGCCGAGACACATAGGGGCAGAGAGGGAGAGAGAGAGAGAGAGGGAGGGAGAGAGAGAGCGAATGAGATGTTGATAACATATCATGTACACAATTCGACCAATTGAACGCCTGTTAGTACGAGAAAACGGCTGTGAGAATCCTACTCTTTACTGACGTATCAATTACGATGTTGACTCCGAATAAAATCCCTCTTATGGCAGAAATGAACCATGAACGCTTTTGTACTAAAATTTCGTTAGCGGTTTATCGGAAGTGGTCCTGACTGTTCCCCGGCAGAGTTTAATGTCCAAATCTTCATATATGTTTGTTAATTTGTCATCCGCTCCCACATCCATTCTCAATGTCATTTATCCACCTTTGCTTTTCCACATTTGCACTATGGTGCTGTCACATTAATTCGCGCATCATATTAATTCGTACATCATATGAATTTCTACAAAATCGATGAAATATTTAATCTGACATCACCATCGTAAAGAGCGTTGTTTATTTGCCTATACTGGAAATTTTCTTAGCAAAAGGACCAAAAACAATGAAAATATTGCCAAAAGATCGGCAGATGTGCTTGCATTTGCAGAAAGACACGGGTCTCGCGACACTTTCGGACAGAAATCATCAAATTTGTAAGTAAGCAGACATACCATTCGATTCATTGATATTTTGTGGTCAAGCTACTGTAAATTTTGCATCTTAGATGGAAGCAATTTTATGGTAAATCTTGTTCAAAACGGGGTCTACGAATTCATATGGCACAGTTTGTTGACAATTTTCGCCATTTTCCAACATGGAGCGATGCGATCGTTTCGTCAATCGAATTTTGATATCGCGATATCTCCGTGATTCTTCCGTGAATTAATTTTATTTTTGGAAATATTTGAAGCCTAAAGTATCTAGTTTCATTTCGTGCTAAGATTTTAGAAAATAATATAATATTATATATATAATAATATATTTTGCTAAGTACCACGATCCAAAAATGCTCTAGAAAAAGTATACGAATTAATGTGACCCCATCATACTTACAGACGCTCCAGATTCACCAACTCAGAAAATGTGCCTGGTGCTATGTTCGCTATACGGTTGCGCCGGAACGATCTGGAAAAGGAAATACGAAAAAATGGATTTCACATTATGCTGTATAATGGATTCATTCGCATGTAAAACTGTTAAAAAAACAAAAACGTATTTTTGCTTTTGGATTTTTAATGTTTTTTCACGATATCTTTCAAGGAAATATGTGGATCAATGCAGGGATTTCAATTCAGGTCATTGCGCATTCCAATTCCCTTTAATTGATCCACATATTTCTTTTTGTTACTTACAGAACCAGCTCCGAAACATGATCTAGCAAGGTGAACAAACTTGACTCTTGTGATGTCACAACAGGATTGACATTTGAAAGAAATGTTTAGGGGCGTTCCCTACTAAGCCAACATAAAAATGAAGGAAAAAATGTTACGAAATATATGAAACACAGCTGGGCCCTCTTTCACTGAAAAGGGTATTGATAATGGTATAGTACATCAATACAGATCAACTTGTATTTTCATAATAGTAACCCTTTAAGAATATTTAGCATACGTACACCTTTTTCACGCTTGCGAGTCCTTCCAGCATGTATTTATCAAGTTCAGTAAGTTTGTTATCTGTCAAAGACCTGCCAATGAAAAATACAAAAAGGGTAACAATTAATGATAAATAGAATTGAATAAAAGTTCACTTTCGGTTGAATAATGACATTATCATGTCACTATATTAAAACTGTCGTAGCAATACTAATTCTCATCAATGACAATTCGAGATATAAACTATAACTCATGATATCGTCGATGTATATTGTTCCATTGTCATTGTAATTGTATTTAATGTTTGATGTGGAGGCGCCGTGGTGTAGTGGTCATGACTCTCGGCTTTCAACTAGAGGGTCGTAGATTCGGATCCTACCCATGGCGTCAATTTCCTTCAGCAAGAAATTCATCCACATTGTGCTGCACTCAACCCAGGTGAGGTGAATGGGTACCTGGCAGGAATATCTATTCTTTGAAATGCCACGTGCGCCGTGAATGGCTGCCGGGCTAAAGCCGGGGTAATAATAATGTAAAGCGCCTTGAGTACTCAGCAGAGTGGATACGTGCGCTATATAAATTGCATCTATCATCTATATGATGTAAAGCGCCATGAGCGTCATTACTGACGGACATGTGCGCTTCTAAAAAAATCACCATTATTGGTGTACTTCTGATGGAGGTGGGATGCTAATGC
>BQKZ01002173.1:54673-65305 GCA_036244855.1 Temnopleurus reevesii | reverse complement strand
ATATTGGCCCTAACGAGTGCAATATTCCCGGTATTTCATGAAATAAAGCCATCCAATATAATTATTATTATCTTTACTTACCGGTAGAAGTACCAGAAGGCTGATCTTCCATGACACATAGTTCGTGCAGTTTCAATCACTGTCTTGTAAATGCACGGTACGATACGGTACCCTCCAACAATCCAATTCACTGCAGTTCAACTGTAGTTCAACACTGTAGTTCAACACTGTAGTTCAACACAATTCCACACTCTATTCCACACTGTATTCAACACTATTCAACACTGTCTTTTCGGCGTAGAATCTCCTCAAAATCGTCCTCGGTTAACGAAGCAAACGAGACCTGAGCGCTGCCATTTTGATCGCGAACAAAATCAAAACAAATTTTGCGCGATGTTGTTGGTCAGTAACACACGCAGAGCCTATGGGATTTCCGTGAGAGTGCTTCGCACACTGCAGAGAGCTCGCAACAGCTGATCACTCCTTTGCGCATGCGTGAAATTGAAGCCGTAAAACATGGCATAATATTGCACGCAAATAAAACATGGGAGCCTATGGTGAATTTGTTCTGTCATGCAATACGGTAAATTGTTGCATGACGGGAAATGAAGGGAATACAAAACGCGAATTAATGCACCGCTTAAAATGCTCATATAGATAATAATACAGAATATTGATAATTTGACGTCACATACGCAAAGCTTTAATTCTTGATTTACTTTAGACAAACCTCATGAATTTGGACTGGTGACCATTTTCATTTTTGCTGGATTATATTTTAGTTTTTTCACTTTTTTTTTTACACAGGGTTGGGATGGTAAGGGGTCCATCTTTTTATGGGCATCTGGTTAACGAAGGGGGTAATTGATTATTGTAATACAAAGAAACTATTTGAGTGACGTCTACTACCAAATTATTAAAATATGAATCTCAATCTCTCTCTTCTTCTTTTCTCAATCTCCTTCTTTCTCTCTCTCTCTCTCTCTCTCCTTTTTCTCTATCACCTTCTTTCTCTTTCTCTCTCTCTCTATCTTTCTTTTTCTTTCTCTCTAACTACCTCTCTTTCTATCTCTCTCTTTGTCTCTGTCCTTCTCTCTATCTACCTCTCTTTCTATCTTTCTCTATCTCTCTTTTTCCCCTTCTATCTCTTTTTTCTCTCTTTCTTTCTTTCCTCTCTCTCTCTCTCTCTCTCTCTCCTCTCTCTCACTCTCCAGGGTCGGAATGGAAAGGGGTCCATCTTCGTATGGGCATCAGGTAACGGAGGGGCTGACCAGGACGACTGCAATGCTGATGGCTACGCCAACAGTATCTACACCCTCGTTGTTAGTAGCACTACGGAGAATCAGGATAGACCCTTCTACTCTGAGCATTGTGCTGCAAGCCTGGCGTCCACCTTCAGCAGTGGCAATAGGAAGCAGAAGATGGTGGTAGGTTCTTTTTTGTTTCCAGAAAATTCTTTTGGAATTATAGAGTTGTATTGCTTGATGTCACAGATGGCTAATGGGTTAACCTTTGTGGCAGCATTGAAAGAAGAAAGTCACTGAGTTGTACAAATATTAAATCAGCCAAGTAATCGTAAAAATCATGGAGATAGTTATATTTGCCCCCTCCCCTCATTTGAATAAGGTAAGATAACTGAAAAAAGGAAGGAAATACCTTTTCTAAGAAATGTTTTGTTCAAGTGTTATTAAAAATCTATATCATAATAGGTACCTTCTTGGTTGTTCATATCAGGGAGCATGCCGGGATATATTTCTAGTACATAACGATGGGGGACATTATCCACACTGCGCAAAATAACTTCCATACCCATGATACTCTCTGATATGAAGAACTGTAAAGGCAAGTATTGTGAACTGTTTTCAATCAAATTTGTGTCTGCTAAAAGCCCCAAACACTCATAAAATCTTAGATGTTTAAATGAAGCACAGTCTAATAATTTGTGGGCCGTTGGTGACAATCTTGAATAAATTCTATCTATCACAAACCTTTCAGTTTAGCTATTATTGGCAAGTAATGCTTCTTTTCTGCGTTTACAGGTGACGACTGACTTACACGATGCATGCATCGCAAACTTCACTGGTACCTCTGCATCCGCACCTATGGCTGCCGGCATTGTATCTCTAGCTCTTCAAGCAAAGTAAGTTCTGTCCACATTTATTCTAATGAGTGGTTACTAATCAATTAGTTCTTACATGTCTTAAGGGGGGTTGCTCAAAATCAACTGCAAATCAACTGCAATTTTAAAGATTGTAACGCGCATTTTCATATACGCACGGTATGCGCATTTAAAAAGACGGGCATGAAACAAAGCTTTTGATTGGCGCGTTCCGATCAACTGCAACTTGCGATCAATTGCAACTTTTTAGCAACACCCCTATAGATATGCATAGATTCTAACCCCAAGCTACAATTCATTTTTTGAATTCTACTGCTAAGACCACTTTACAATGGGTGACTTCTGCTGTAGCAATCCAAATATGTGAGTAGTGCATGTAACAAGGAAAGAACAATGACATTCCATGGCCGGAAGATATTTTCAGGATTATGAAAGATTTCTATGCTCACTTAGGTTTACATTTAAACTGGTGAACTGCTTGGAAATTGGGCGAAACTAATAGATACCGGTCCGTTTTGGTCCAAATTGTGTTTGAACAGTAGCAAAATGGACATTCACTAGTAAAGTCAGAGAATTTCAAACTCTGGCGGAAGACTAGGAGATTTTGTGAAAAGTGACTCAAACCAGGAGATCTTTGCCCAAAGCAGTAGAGTTGGATTCTCTCATCATGTCATTAGAAGAAACTCCCTGTCATAAATTTGTCGAGAAATAGGCTAATGCCAATTGGAAAATGAGCTTAGCCTTTCTAGATGTTTGGTGTGGTCATGTTATCCTTACACGTACATTGCTTTCCTTCCTTGAAAAGGAAGAAAATATGAATATCAAACTCGTGGTTATTTAATTTCTATAATAGAAATCTAAAAACATTAATTAAACATGCATTTGAAGAAATCTTTGACAATACAGAATGGCTGTAAATACAGTAAATAAGGGGGCAGTGAGTACTGTAGTCATATCAATTTTTGAAGACTTTTCCATAGATCTTGACAAAACTTTGAATTTCCAAATGAAAAATTGTAATTTTACGGAACATTGCTTCTTTTATCCAGTGGTGATCTGACGTGGCGTGACGTCCAATACCTTGTTGTTGTCACCTCAAAGCGTCATCAGTTGGAAGGTGACTGGACCACTAACGGTGCAGGATATCAAGGTATGATATGTTTGATTACCATGGAGACTTGAAAACATGAAGCAAGAGAGCATGGGGTCTGTAACACAGTCTTACACATTGTGTTAATTCTTTGTCACAACAGGGGCCTGTAACGTAAAAGAAATACAATGAATTAAAATCAATCATACCTTTGTAGTACAGTCAAACCTGTCTATAAAGACCACTCAAGGGAGACGGAAAAAGTGGTCTTTATGAGCAGGTGGTCTCTCATGACAGGTTCATTTACATGTAAATTGCATTCTAAGGACTCAAGAAAGGTGGTCTTTACGGACAGATTGTCTTTCTATACAGGTGGTCGCTAAAGCAGGTTTGACTGTATATGCTTTGCCATAGACTTACGATTAATATTTATTATAAGTTTAATTGCATCTTTTATGTTTCACGCCCCTGAACTGCCAAATATTAGGAGTTATATTAATATTTATTTCATGACAGCATCATATAAGACTCTGTTCTTCTTAGCTTTCTCCACATTCTATTCTATTTGTATATTTTACCTTGTACATAAAATTGTTTTTAATTTTGAATTGAGTAAATCCAAATAGAATTGAATTGATTTTATCATATTTAGTAGCCTTTTTTAGATAAAGTAAGATACTACGATTGTGAATACGAATCTGTAGATATTATTGTATATTGCATTAGAGTACATGAAGGTAATATGATCTATCTGTACTTGAGTTACCTTGATGTTGGGCATTAAGTACTTAATACTTAATGGTACCTATGTACAAACGGATACACAACAGTTTGAAGTAAATTGATATAATGATTACAACTACTTAATTAATTACAATAAAATGATTGGATAGAAATTAATCTGCTCGCGATCTACACCTAAAATGCCGTTATAGTCAACTTTGATTGTGGGCGTAAACGGCAAGACAAAGCAAGACTACCTGGACAAAATAGGAAATTTTGACTCATCGAGATACTGTATAAGCTTAAATTCTTGTACTGGTTTTATTTTAATAATAATAATAATGCCATTTGTATAGCGCCTAATCCACTCTGTGGAGTGCTCAAGCGCAAATTGGTATCGTGAAAAACCATATGGTACAAACAAAATTGAAAACAGGAAAATTACAATGTGGTTAAATGTCAAAACTGGTTCGTTAGAGTAAAAATATTGGCTCATATAGCTTACTGTCGGGAAGTACCCAGGTGGTGAAAAAACAATATTCATCCATCCATGCATCCATATGCTCATTGATAGATGACTGATCCGTAAAAAGATTCAAATCCAAGTTCATTGTTTGTTTTTTTTTTAATTGCTGGTTTGGCCTTTTGCTGATGGATGCTGGTGCTATGTTAAGAAAGTCTTAGATACAACAGACTCTGCCCATCCATCCATCCTTCCATAGACACATTGATTGATTATTCATCTATGAATTGATTTATAGCAAAGTTTTTTGTTATCATTTCCATTTAGTGAGTCATTGGTTCGGCTTTGAGACCTTATGGATGCTGGTGCTATGTTAGGAAAGTCATGTATTACACAAACTCTGGCCATCCAACCATTTGTATACCGCAATCACTATATATATATACTCTACTGCGCTTGATACTGGGTACCATTTTATTATCCTGGCTCTAACTGCCGACCAAGCCACGAAGGTGCTCAAGCATTCCAAGGAATAAATTCCTGCCAGGTACCCATTTTCACCTGAGTTGAGTGCAGCACACTGTTGATAAATTTCTTGCTGATGGAAATTAACGCCACGGGTGGGATTCGAACTGCCGACCTTCTAGTTGAAAGGCAGGAGTCTAAACCACTACATCACGATACTTGAATTAATATATAACTTTTTTGTTATCATTTCCTATATAGTGAGTCATTGGTTTGGTTTTGGACTGATGGATGCTGCTGCTATGGTAGAGAGAGCTCAGACATGGGAGACACTTCCGGAGCAGGTCTCGTGCTCCAAACTTGCAGACAACACTGATTCAAAGTAAGCCCCTCCTGATTTTATCCTCAAACCAAAAAATGCATGCAATGAAAAAATAGCCGTACTGTTAAATGTAAAGAGTACTGTATAAGCTGAAATTTTCGCGGTGGTTTTATTTTCGCTAATTTCGCGGTTAGGGCCTCGCGAAAATTTCCACTCTATATGATGCACATTCATTTGTGTACAAACACTTTCAAAAACGTGAAAATAACAACACGCCAATGTGTCAAACTGGTCAGAAATCGCGAAAATATCTGTACGCCAAAATATTGGCTCATACAGTAATTGGTCGTCATTATGATGTAATACGATTGAAATTGGTCATCATTATAGTGTGATATATAATGTACATTGGAATCTCAGTATAAAGAGACCTGATAGAAAAATATTCCTGATATCAAGAGATACTAGTTTGGTTCAAGCTCTTTATAACTTACTGATTTTTAACCCTGCTATAATGAGAAAACTGGCTATATGAACGTATTCCGAATGTTCCAAAGTACATCATAATACCAGGTGCCACTGTATTGACTATATAAATGCAGTGTTGCACATTTTAGTTAGATTGATAACTTTCAGTGTCGGGCTTGTTAGAGAATAGTCTGTGTAAAGATATGGATGATTTATGCATGGCTTAAAAAGTTTGTTCACTCTGTAAATGAAATTTTTTTTCCTCTCCCCCGAAAAAATGTTGATATTGCATGTCAGATTCTTTTCCAGTTAAATGGAATATGAGTTTTGTTTTTATTGTGTATTTATGAATCATACCTTTCTGATATTTCAGCTGTGCAAACTGACAATGTATTACAAAATAGTTCTTTTTATTAGTTTCACATCCTTTATGTACATGCATGGCTTAGTGTTTACAATGTGAATGTTAATTGTTCTCATGATAATTAACTTGCATTAAATACTTTGTTAGATCTCATCAAGTGCCATTCATGCTTATGTATTTTAATAGTTAATCATGTAGCGGTATATCATTGTTTATTGAAGCTTAAATGAATATGTCAATTTTTGCTTAGTATTTAGATTGAATTATTTTTTCTGTCTCATCTATTCATCTTATCCTACTATAGCTTTGGATTCTTTAGGTGAGCATTGTGAACATTATTTTTCCAGTGCAAGCTTTGATAAAAAAATAATTAATGTTATCGCTTCCCAAGAATTCTTTCCTTGGTATGCTGATACTTCTATTAATTATACACAACATTTATATAGCGCTTAATACAGAGTGTTGTTAAGTTCCCTGTGCATTATTACCTTGCTATAGTATGGCTACTGTTTAGCGCTCACTGCATTTAAGGAATTTCTTCCTACTGGTACCGATTCACCTCCCCTGGGTTGAGTGCAGCACAATGTGGATAATTTTTTTGCTGAAGGAAATTAATGTCATGGGTGAGATTCGAACCTACGACCCTTGGGTTGAAAGGCGAGAGTCAGAACCACTACACCACAACGCTGCCACTGATATGATATATGTAGGAGAGATGGAACAGACAATCTGTGAAAAATTGTCTTCATGTATGTTTAAAATACAATTATATTTAATTTAAACATCAATAATCCTTAGACATTTCCAGCTTATAGGCTCTCGGAAAACAATTGTTTGGATGATCACAGTCAACGAACCTTCTGAATATAGCCCGACCTGAACTTTTTTTATTTTGCTTTTCACTCAAATGAAAGGAAGGTCACAGGAGCCCAAAAAGTAATTTTCAGTTGAATTATGAATAAACATGTAAACTGAAAAACAATTTTTGAATGTTCTAGGTTTTTTTCTTCATTCTATGTCTCATTTTGTACCTAAATTTTTTAAAAGATAGATGAAAATAATTTTTGACGACCCCAAGTCTGCAATAATATTTGAATCCTATTTCCTTTTATCTTCTTGTAGCTTTGAATTCTTTAGGTGAGCATTGTATACATTTGTTCAATGCAAGCTTGCTTTCAAATAACCTTTTCTAATTACGACTCTTTCCTCAGTTCTCTGATATCAGGGAATGGGACCAAGAATGACTTGTGTTATTTTTTTAGCTACTTGTAAAGACAATGGGATAAACTTAAAATAAATGTAACTTAGAAAAAATGTATAGCTTTTTATAACTAAATCGCCTTGGGAAAATTAACAAGTACTGCGAAGCTACTTACACTCCTTCAAAAAGAAAATCAATTTTTACATCAAGACCTTGGAAGTATGTATAGATAATCCTGATTATCTAATTTGATACATAACACTCAACCTTTGAAATGCAATCAATCACAAAGGTCCAATAGCAGCAAAAAGACCATTTGTATGGAATTGCTTTTTTGCTTTGGCATTCAATTCCGTTCTATTATTAAAGCAAAAACTACTGAAGATGTAGAAGAAATGAGAGAATAACCCCAATTGTGTGTACATATAATATGATTCAACATTTTCAAAATCAGTCTTACCATCTAAATTCTCACTGAGTATCTTAAAAATATCAGCTTCAGAGTAAAGAGTGAAATCAAACATAGCGCATTAATCTAATTTCAAATATTTAGACATTGCTTGTGCATGCTATTTTTATTTCATGATGTACAATATTTCATAGTGCATGGTATATGTGCATAAAATGCCTCGTAGTGTTCATTGGTTTCAACTGAAGACTTTCATTTTATGTGCATGTTCTTTTCATATCTGATGCAACTTTATTCAAACTCTGGGTTCTTGTTTCATGCTTGAAGAGAATACATGTACATTTATATGTTGCTTATAAAATACAAATGCAAAAACAATTTGCATAGCTTTTCTTGACATGCTTGTTATTTTACAATAAATTCTGAAACATTTCTTGCTCACATTGCCAATGCCGAATTTTATTATTACTTCAACATTTTACACTTCTATTACTGGATATTGCAAGTTAATACATGTATGGAAAATTTAACCCTAAAAGACAGGGCTATTTTGGAAGCTAGAAAAACCAGGGGGAAGGGGGAATAAGTCCCTCTTAGTCTTTTTAGCATTAAAATCGCTAAATCAATGAAGATTGAGATCATAAATTATCTATTCTTGCTAATGATACAAGTATTCTTGTAACTGTATTATACATAAAAAGCTGCATGTGTAATAGATGAATTGAAAAACAATCCTTGCTTTTTCTGCTGCACACGTACAGCATCTATTGAATTATATGATACAGTACTTAGCATGTTATTGCTTTACAATGATAGCATTTATTTATATATTGACTCTGCATAGTGTTAACGATTCACCACCATGTGGTCAGGAATAACATATATGTGTATATAAGGCTAGAATTAAAGGCATTGTATCAGATTATTTTCGTTACAAAAATTCTCAAATCTCAGATCCTTAATGCTACGTGTTCAGTAATAACATATGTGTATATAAGGTTAGAATTAAAGGCATTGTATCAGATTATTTTCGTTACAAAAATTCTCAAATCTCAGATCCTTAATGCTACGTATATACTAAGCTGTGAAAATATTAGGCATCAGCGTCGATGTTTAGTTCTAAAAATAAATGTTGATTTGTTAAAAGTGAAGACTGTGTGCAAATAAAAATGTGCGTTTCAATTTGCAACCTTCTAGCAACACCTCCAAAGTCTTGTTTTTCCACACGTAATGAATGCCGATCATTTGAATGATATCATGTTTAATGTCACCATCTGTAATATGGTTAATGTCACCTTATGTAATATGGTGGCAGCAGTGGGATGTGAACCAATGCTATACAGAGATGCGAATTGTGTTACATTGCCATTCATATGAATCCAATGATTACCAGACAGCATGGTATTACCGGATGCTTATTGAAATCGCGCACCTAATGATAAATGGATGTATCTTAAAGCGCAGTGATTAATGGAAAAATTGAGTGTTTGGAATGATGATGAGATTTAAAAACATTTCAGTTTATTTTCATGATTGTAAATAGCTGAAATATGTTGACAAAATTATTGATTTTGAAATTTTAAAGTGTCCGGTAACTGGATTCACCAGTACATATTTGTATTGCACAATTTATATAGGGATATATTCAACTGCGCATTACAAGACAATAATAACATTCAATAGAAATATAATGTGATAAATGAAGAAAGCTTATTTATTAAAAAGTTTTCTTAGATAAGTTGCTTTTGAGAGCTGTTTTTAATGAATAAAATGATTGAGCAGTGCGAATTTCAAGTGGGACTGTTGTTCAGTTGTTGGATCATTAACATATTGACTTTGACCTCTTGCATATTCCGGAAGAGTAAGAATCTCTGGTCATTAACCATTTGTATTAAACAGGGAATGATTTTAATATTCAAATTTGATTAGCAGTTTAAGATGTTGAGGAAACAGTTTCAACATTTTACTATACAGTTCTATGTGAAAAAGATGCCAAACAAAAAAGCTTATAGTGCGGCAATCATGCTAAAATGCATAAAAAAATTGTGATGCGATACCAGGAAAATTATCCCCTGATTAAAACCTACTTAACGAACGTAAATTCTTCTTTTTCCTTCCTATTTGCACCACCACAGCTCCTTTTTCCGCAGACGCAAGGACTTCTACTCCGAACTGGAGGTGAGCGGTTGTAGCGTCCAGCACCTCGAGCATGTCCAGTTGACCCTTGACCTCAAGGCTAAGCGACGAGGCAACGTAGTGGTCCAGCTGACATCACCCTCCGGTACCACGAGTACCCTGCTCAGCAAACGCGCCAATGATCGCTACAGGGGTGGATTTAGGCAGTGGACGCTCATGAGCGTTCACTTCTGGGGAGAGAACCCGGTCGGAACATGGCGGGTGCAGATAGGCAACGGCCAGTACAATGCTAGTAAGTGGTTTCATTTGAAGATCTTGAATGCCCTTTTCAAAATTTGATAAAACCCTTTACATGTAGCAACTTTTGAAACCACACCTCTTATTATTCCAAGTTAAAGTTTTATTTATATCCCCGTATGAATCATGTATACAAAATAATTGTAATGCAAAATAATACAGTGGTATTTTCCAACAAATCAATGAAATGTACAAACAAAATCATTATGTAATCTAAATACATAATATTAATTTGTACATAAAAGATTTGATGACTTAGAATTTTGAAAATTTATATATTCAATGGAAATGGAATAACCCATTAAAAAGTAAAAACTCGCAAGATATGGGTTCCTTATGAAACATAGATATTTTACAGATATGGTTTGATACATTACTCACTGAACCGTCCGAAACCAACCATCGTTTTCGATGCAATGGTATTGCATGGTAACCATGGCAACCAGCTAGTTAATAAAC
Organism: Temnopleurus reevesii; assembly: GCA_036244855.1. NCBI lineage: Eukaryota > Metazoa > Echinodermata > Echinoidea > Temnopleuroida > Temnopleuridae > Temnopleurus > Temnopleurus reevesii. The sequence goes on along the minus strand of BQKZ01002173.1, from coordinate 54,789 downwards.
AAAACTTGATTACTGTTAACAGTAGCTCTTCTTGTTTATTGCAGTGACAGTGAGATTAGTGAAACTGACTCTCCTTGGAACATTACACCTACCCCAGTCACTTCTCCCACCTGTTG
>BQKZ01002173.1:42173-52173 GCA_036244855.1 Temnopleurus reevesii | reverse complement strand
TCGTTCAGTTCACAGTTTACTGCTTCCAAACTTTGAGTCTTGCTTCTTCCAGGCTCCTATGTGACTGGGGCATTAGCTCCAGGTCATTTTTCAAGATGTGATCATCATTTTAGATAGATAGATAGATAGATAGATAAATAAATGGTTTATTGATTAAAAAAAAATCTTTGCAGCTAATAGCTGATTGTAATTTCAATTTAGAGTAAAATACAAATAGTATCGCATTATGAAAAGACATATAAAATATAAAGTAATTAAAATGTGAAATTTGAGGAATAAAAACTCACGACAATGGAGAAAATCTGCAAGAGCTTGCTGCTCGACAGCGCCCTCAATTATAATTTTAATTATCATTTCAGGGACTGTGTTGCCTCGTGTCCGGAAGGTCAGTTCACTCCACCCGAGCTCCACGTACGATGCGGCAGATGCAGCCAACATTGCAAGACTTGCAGCGGGTCCTCTAAAAAGCACTGCCTGTCCTGTGAGGATGGTCTCTACCTTGATGACAGCAACCAGTGCTCGGCCAACTGTCCAAGTGGCTACTACAAAGGTTTGTACGCAAATTGCAGATTTTCATAGGAAATAAAGCCATGTTAATTGATTTTTTTCTATGTTTTATTGTTGTGTTGATCCGTTTTGGACATAAATCATGTAATGAAATAATGTCTGCTCAGAACATAGTGCTGATTCTTTACCCAACATGTGAACTGGAGAGGGTCTGATACAAGAAGACTTGGGGCAGAAATCTGACGTTGCAAAATGTACAATTTGCCGTTTTGCACGCACTAGCGTGCTGGTCTCATTTTGGATGTGATTAATACACAGATGCTGTGCTCATTAAAAGTGCGAGTACATTCGGTGATTTCATTAATATGCATGCATTTTTGTAGCAAACAGAGCATTTTGGGGCATTTTTTTCAAACTTGATTATACTCTTTTTATGTAACAATATAGCGTTCTACAGTCAGCCAGTTTTGTTACACAGCCCATCAGCTCCCCATTCTTATCAAGTTTGTCAGATTTTCCTTTCCTCAATCAATTTCTAATTTTAGGTATTTGAAAAGATCATATCCGTGGTGCAAAAATATCCATAGATACCGGTTCTATCCTGTAGCATTCATGAATTACAAGTAATCTAGAAACTATGCTTAACTTTATTGAAAATTCCACTGTTACATGTTCAGCTTCTGCTGAAAATGGAATCGGCATAGTGTAGTGGTTCTGACTCTTTAAATCAGAGAGTCATGGTTTGAGCCCCAATTATGACGTTAATTTCTTTCAGCAAGAAATTTGTCCACATTGTGCTGCTCTCAACCAAGGTGAGGTGAATGGGTACCGGTAGGTAGAAATTCCTTTAATGCAGTGAGTGCCAAATGGTATCCATGCTATTGCCGGGTAATTTTGTACAGAGTGCTTAGAAACACTTCGTATTAAACGCTATATAAAAGTTGTGTATTATTATTATTATAATTATAATATTTGAATTTTTTCCATGTAGATCAATATTTCAAGATGTGCCGGCAGTGCGCACCCCTGTGTGTCTCTTGCGAGAATAATGAGAACCAGTGTACGTTGTGCATCAATGGTGCCGTGCTCCGTGGATCCCAGTGCATCACGAGCTGCCGGGAGAGCGAGTATATGGAGGGCGAGAGCTGCAGATCGTGTCACGCCTCGTGCTTCTCGTGCAACGGACCATCGGAAACGGATTGCACCGCTTGTTTCAACGACTACGTGCACAAGGACATGAGATGCGTCCGTCCGGATGACTGCGGCGATAACTTCTACATCGCGAACAGCTTCGACGCGGGCTCTAGGCAGTGCTTGAGGTACATAGTTGCATTCACTTATTATCTAGAACAGTGGAAACTCGCTATAACGAGATGCTTGGGACCATCAAATATACCATGTGGTACCAGAAGTCTCTTTATAGCAGGGTTAAAAACAATAAATTGTAATTATAAAGAGCTGGGACCAGATTTTTTACCTCTTTATATCAGGAATTTAGTTATATCTGGTCTCGTAATAACTATCTCTATTTCACTAAACTTATGGGCTTAAGGTCCACTACTATGACAATATACGTTGACTTGTGGGGATCTATGCCTCCCTAGCCAACCCTCTTGTGAGTGAGAGAGCTTCCAAATGTGTCCCATATATTATATAATCACTTTTGTTCACATTTTGTCAAGGCAATTCGGGAATGCGCCTAAAAATTCCTTCAGATGGGTGTATAAGACCTCATATACCCCTATAGATCTGCATTTGAAGAGAATTTTAGGGGCATTTGTGGCAATCCCTTTAAGGAGAACCTATTTGATTTACAAAAGATACTAGGAAGTACTCACACCTGACCTGAACATACCTTGAATCATTCCACCATTGAGCCTGTTGTTTCTATTGATAGAATTGTTGAAACTTTCACTTGACACTCCATTGAGCGGTGATTGCATTCCTATGTCATTGTTCACCAAATGAAGCTCTCTTAATATTTGCCAGTTGTAAACATTCTCCAATTAAGAAAAGACATGATGAGGAATGATTCAAAGTATGTTCAGGGTCCTGTAACATATAGGTTTGCGATTAATCGCTATTTGATTTTGCGATCAATTGCAAACTTTTGTACATTATTTGCCTTAGGCGGTGTTGCTCAGAATCAACTGCAAATCAACTGCAACTTTGGAAATTGTAACGCGCATTTTTATTCGCGCGCGGTGTGCGCATTTAACAAGACGCGCATGAATGATTTTGATTGGCGTATTCCGATCAACTGCAACTTGCGATCAATTGCAACTTTTGAGCAACACCCCAATAGACTGGCAATTAATATCAATCGCTATCAGACTCATAGCAATTTATCGCAAACCTTTATGTTACAGGAACCAGGTCATGTGTTAGTACTTTCTATTATCTTTCGTAAATTAAATAAGTTCTCTTTCAAGGGATTTCCACAAATGCCCCCCAAAATGCGCTTCAAATGCAAAGATGATTGCATATGAAGAGAATTGTTAGGGGCATTCCCGAAGCGAGTGATAGTTCAAATATCTTAAAATGTTTCTGATCGGCTCTAAAGATGTCTGATTCGGTTAAAAATAGCATTATATTGAAATGCCTCAGGGCTGACAAGTATCGCCCTCATATGCTAAACGGGCGATATTCTCGTGTCTCCCTGAAGAGATTCAATTATTTTTACTGACCTTCCCCTGCAGGTTCCACTCTACATGTAATGCCTGTCAAGGTCCGTCCTTCACCGACTGTGTAGAATGCTATCAGCGATTCTTCATGGTAGGAGATGCCAAAATAATGTGAAGTGCATACAGCAGTTCGCCTGATTACACAATATATAAATTCTAGTTTATTTATTATCATGATTTTGACCGATCTTTCTCTGCAGATGCCACTCTGCATGTAATGTCTGTCAAGGTCCGTCCTTCACCGACTGTGTAGAATGCTACCAGCGACTCTTCATGGTAGGAAACGCCAACATAACGTGAAGTGCATTGAGCAGTTTGCCTTATTTTGCGATATATAAATGCTAGTTTATTTATTATTATGATTTTCACCGACCTACCCATGCAGGTGCCACTCTACATGTAAGGCCTGTCAAGGTCCATCCTTCACCGACTGTGTAGAATGCTATCAGCGATTCTTCATGGTAGGAGACGCCAAAATAATGTGAAGTGCATACAGCAGTTCGCCTGATTACACGATACATAAATGCTAGTTTATTTATTATTATGATTTTTACCGATCTTCCCATTCAGGTGCCACTCCACATGTAAGGATTGTCAAGGTCCGTCCTTCACCGACTGTGTAGAATGCTATCAGCGATTCTTCATGGTAGGAGACGCCAAAATAACATGAAGCGCATAGAGCAATTCGCCTGATTACGCGGTATATAAATGTCATTTTATTATTTATTATCATGATTTTCACCGACCTTCCCATGCAGGTGCCACTCTACATGTAAGGCCTGTCAAGGTCCGTCCTTCACCGACTGTGTAGAATGCTACCAGGGGTTCTTCTTGGTCGGAGGGACTTGTCTTCAGACGTGTGAGAATGGTAAGATATCCATCAACTTACAGCCCAAATATAATTTTGGTAAAGATTAAACAATGTTTGACCCCATTGCAATCTGTCAATCAATTTATTTCAGTCCAAAAAGTAGGATTTGAATAGCTGCTTGACACGTTGTGAATAATGAATAATAATGATAAGAAAATATATATATATTGTCATAACAATATAATTGTTTAGGCCTACATACTGTAAGTATAATATAATAAAATGATCAATATACTTTTTTGATAGGTAGGCTATAAACGGATCACTTAATCTTGATTCAAAGTTATTATTACGACTGTGAATACGAATTTGTATATTGCATTAGAGTACATGAAGGTAATAAGATCTATCTGTACTTGAGTTACCTTGATACTTAATACTTAATGGTACCTATATACAAACAGATACGCAAACGGTTTGAAGTAAATTGATATAATGATTACAACTACGTAATTAATTACAATAAAATGATTGGATAGAAATTAGTCCGGTCGTGACCTACACCTAAAATGCCGTAATAATCAACTTTGATTGTGGGCATAAACGGAAAGACAAGACAAGACAATAACGAAAGACAACGAAAGCTATGTACATGTAATTGAACTATTGTAGTCTTTAAGATTAAAGGTATAGATTAGTAATGGTTGGGATGCAGAAATTGATGTGAAATAAGTTTATGTATTCACAAAATGCTTCACATGCCAATTATAGTGTATGAAATTAGGAGCAGATTTTCACACATATTCTGGCATATTTTATTTTGAACATGCCAATCAGCCGTTATTCCTACGGAGTGCTTAATGAATCGACAGCCGTCCGACTGGGGTAGTTGAAATGCTCCAGTGATGTGTATGATGTGTGAGTCCGCTTTTATGTGCAAGCCATGAGCATGTTCTTTTTAAATTGCTATTTAAAAATTGCAATATGGTAAAAAAAACTTACTGCAGCTCACAGAGTATATAAAGATTAGAATCGCGATCTCTCCCAAAACTTATCTTTATGTTTAACTTTATTCTCTTTTTTTTTTTATTTGAAGGTAAATACTTGGCGGAAAATAACAACTGTAAATCATGCAGTGAAGGATGTGTGATGTGTTCAGACGACACACATTGTATCCAGTGTGAACGCTCAAAGTGAGTATGCACGCAACCACTCTGATTTTATGACGCTGTCTGTTTCTTTACTACTTTTGGTCATTATACCCGTGATATAATCTGGCTCTGGATATTGATAAAATATTCTGAACAGCACCATTAGGGGCAACATTCAGAATGGTGAAATGAACTGTGAAGTTTGAGTTGCTTATACCAGCTGTAAATGCTCCTTAAGAATGCCGGAAAATTTGTTTCAATCCTTTTGATGTGATTTGTTCTGGGAACAAGTTTACTTGTACAAATTTTACTACAATTTTCAGCAGGTCATTACCCTCAGAAATATCGAATTGCACAAAGAGGGAAGGACACTGTGTGATGGAAAGTCAACCCATTTCCATGTTAAAGAACAAGCTTTTCTGGATGAAAAGGTTAAAAAAGCAATTAACCTTTTCTATTTTATCAAATTTGTAGTGACGTCATAATGAAAAATCTGGCCTGCGTATAACAACAATTCAAATCAAATCTGGACATGTGAATGACACATTTTGTGAATCAATCAATGTACAATACTAATACATATTACATGCATACGTTCTATTTAGTACTCACGGTGCTTTGAATTATTAATACCCTGTCTTTAGCTTGTTGCCACAAGCATGAAAAGGAATAGATTCCTACCTGGGCGGTGTTTCACTAAATCGTTCTTAAAGTTACAAAAGACTTGAAGAAAGACTGGAGTACATCATCACGGAAGATTCTCGATCATTCAACACAAGAACGGATACCGGTCATGGATGAAGTCATTCTTTAAGTCTTTCGTAAATTGGTGAAACACTGCCCAGGTACCCAAGTTATGAAAGACTTTTAAGAACAACTTAACACACAACTGGTATTTATTCTTGGACTGAATGATTGATAATCTTGTGGGTATTACACTCATCAACCTACTCCACTCTTTCTTAAAGTCTTATGCAACCTTAAGAATAATTTGATTAAACACCACCCTGGTTTGAGTGCAGCACAATGTGGACGTCTATCTCTCTGAAGGAAATCGATTGAATAATGTCACAATTTTGTTCTTCTTTCAGAGTGCTTCATGATTACGGGGATGAAGGGATAGGATGCAGAGAGGGGTGCGAAGACGGAAAGTATTCAATGGGAGGAGAGTGCTTCCCTTGCCATTCCACCTGTGAGACGTGTAATGGTGGAGGCATCATGGACTGCACACAGTGTAGACAGCCAACAAAGCCAACAAGCCCAGGTAATAACTCCATGAATTTCAATCTTGAAGGATGATAATGATAATAGATGCAATTTATATAGCACAATTATCCACTCTGCGGAGTGCTCAAGGCACTTTGCATTATTATTACCCTGGCTTTAGCCCGGCTTACACCAACGCATATGGTATTTCAAGGAATAAATATTTAATAATGTAATATAATTACCCTGCCTCTAGCAGAGCAGCTTCAAGTAGCGTGCTGCATTTCATGGGGAAAAAATCCTGTCAGGTACCCATTCACCTCATCTGGGTTGAGTGCAGCACAATGTGGATGAATTTCTGGCTGAAGGGAATTAACGCCATGGGAGGGAACCAAAACGTGACCCTCTGGTTGAAAGGCAAGTGCTATTACCACTTCACTATGGTGCTCCACATCTGAGTATAACCAATCCCAATTAAGATTCCGTGACATTACAAATGTGTTTGCTTTTAAAAATATTGAATTTTTAGAACTGATTTATTCATGTGATATGTATCAGAAGACGACTTGTATGGAAACTATTTCACGCAGTTAAACAATTAGATGGATGCACAAAAGAATGGGCATGCAATCCTTAAAGCTCGCACAGAGATTAAAGTTTAGTAATCCACATTACGTTGGATAATGTTATGGATTAATTCTATGCAATTAAGCAATGTGCAAATTATATTTTTGGATCTCGGATCCCCTTGAGTATTTATATTATCAGCTCTGTTTAAATAGTGCCAAGAACAAAGGGGAGGGCTGCATTAGGTTCCCCTATGGACTAAAGTGATTGAAATATCCCACTGGGATTAGGATCATGGTAAAAACACAAATACTGTTAAAACTTGCTGTTTTTCTCATGCAAAATTACACCTTTTTCTAGTTGTAACCTATTTTTGGCGACACATAGTTAATGTAGTAGAACATCAATCAAATGTTACGGAATTTTTGTGGATGTCAAAGAAATGATTGTTTTGCTAATTTGAGGAAGGAGAATATTTTAATTTGCTCTGAAATCATCATTATTATTTTCTCTGATCACTATCTAGATTCTTCTCCCAAGTTCCTTCTGGAAGGGGCTTGTGTGACGTACTGCCCGGCAGGCTACTTCAAGTACGAACGTGAAGAAAGCTTGTCCATCCACACTTGCGAGCTTTGCGACGAGATCTGCAAGACGTGCTCGGGATTCGGCATCGATAAATGTTTAACATGCGAGGATGGGTTGAACAAGGAAGGATCGCGGTGCCTTGAACCATCAGACCTACAGTGCTCTGTTGATAACTGCCAAGATTGTGTGAAAGGTAATAGATTCCCCCGTTGAACAGAGCATATTTAGTATTACTGTTTCGCGGGATTATTTTTCAGTCTTAATGTATTGTGGTTCATTACTTGAGGAATATTTTTGCGGGGTATTGAATTTGCGCATACTATCCATGAAAAAAGCATGATCTCCCAACCTGAATGATAAAGATTATTCAGAAACAGAAAATGATTTCTGCAATTTAACCGCGAAAAGTGTGAAAATTTTCCGCTATACAGTTTGACTTCAATTTTTAATTCCAACTCCTACATGTTTACTAGTTCCAAAATTGTTTCCTATTCCAATTTTCAATCAAATGTAAATTCCAATTCCTGCTACCAGTTCAATTCAAATTTTGACTTCAATTCTGATTTCAATTCCAATTCTAGCTCCCAGTTTAATTCAGATTATGACTTCAATTTTCATTTCAATTCCAATTCCTACATGTATACTGGTTTGAATAATTGTTTCCTATTCCAATTTTGAATGAAATGTTAATTCCATTTCAATCTCCCAGTTCAATTTAGATTATGACTTTAATTTTTATTCCAGTTCCAATTCCTACATGTACATGTATACTGGTCCCAGTATTGTTTCCTATTCCAATATTGAATCAAACGTAAATTCCAATTCCAGCTCCCAGTTTAATTCAAATTTTGACTTCAATTCTGATTTCAATTTCGATTTTGTCTCCTTTCCAAATTTCAATTTGAATTGGATTTTGATAATATGGAATTTATCTTTGTATTTCAGGAAACTCTCAAGTATGCTACACCTGCTTGCAAGGTTACTTCCTAAACCAAGGCTCTTGTAGTGGAAGCTGTCCTGCGGGTATGGTCCCCATCTCCACCTCAAGACGATGCGAGCTCTGCCACCCGACCTGCAAGACATGTTCAGTCACACCAGACCGATGCGACTCCTGCAACCAGGGCTACTTTTTAGATGATTTTGACAACCTCTGTTTGACCCAGTGCCCGGTGGAGACCTATGTGGACGGACAGGTCTGTAGGGACTGTGACACAAAATGTGCCTCTTGCGTTGGACCTGGACCAGATCATTGCACTATTTGTTACTCCATGGATGAGTTCCTTTCAGGTATGGGGACATCATGGATGTTGGTGTAGTTTGAGTAGGCTGAGTAACTGACATTGTGAGGCAAAGATGCTTAACCCTAATATAGCCGGGCTTTTTTGGGTCTTCTATAGCCGGGGGAGGGTTGATTCAACCCCCCCTTGAGAATTCGGCCGTCGATTGCGCGATCGCCGCGAAAATTTGCACAAACGTCACCTATGGTAAACTCTACCTAATTGAAAAAAAAAAAATATTGAAAATTTTCATTCTTTCAACGAATTATGCTAATTTATGCATGAAATCATTGTTTGGCTCTAAAGTAGAAAATAAAGCTCCTAGAATCATAATTTCTGGTGTTAATATTCTCTGTAGCATTCTTATCAATGTTCTTGGAAAAAAAATCCGATACCATCATTAATTTCTTATGTATTTCTTTGTTTTGTAAATTTCTTATGTATTTCTTTGTTTTTCGACCTTTTGTTTTTGTTATTTTTTTTACCCAAAATTATTGCAGGACATTATATAAGCATAATTATGCTAAAAATAAATTGATTTGAGCCATGAAAGGGAAAATGATCATACCTTTTTGAAAATTTTTAGAAAACTCTATTTGCATTGACTTTGTACACAAAATCACGTATTTAAGCAATTTTGGGTCTGATGTTATGTATAAAAAGTCGCGTATTGTCGTAACGGTACGCCTGATTTTCGCGAAAATGGTATCAAAAGTTGCGCGAGGCTTCAAAGTAAAAAGTCATGGCGCAGTAAAAAAAAATTTGCGCGGCGGCGTTATCGCGGAAAATGTCGAGGGGGGTTGATGCAACCCCCCTGGCCTTTTTAGGGTTAAGTGAAGGATACACTGATAGTTCTGCAAAAAAAATTTATATGGGCAGGGCAGACAATCAAGACCCTGTCTTCTTAGCTACAATACAAAGCTATGTGCTGAGGTGATGATGATGATGATGATGATGATGATGATGATGATGATGATGATGATGCTGATAATGATGATGATATCGGTGATGTTGATGATGGAGATGATAAAGATGGTGATGATGATGGTGATTTTGATGCTGATGATTATGATGTTGGTAATGATGATCAATTTTAGGAGAATGAGGTTGCGGTAGTAGTGGCGGTGATGATGATGATGATGATGATGAGATGATAACTAACTATGTGGGTGTGAGGAAAAGGATTATGAATACTAAATTTTCTCTTCAATA
>BQKZ01002173.1:8815-31932 GCA_036244855.1 Temnopleurus reevesii | reverse complement strand
AATATTTATTCCTTGAAACGCCAAGTGCGCTAATGAAGTGGCTGCCGGGCTAAAGCCAGGGTAATAATGCTGCAATTGAAGAGCGCTTAGAGAATTCTTAGAGTTGATAAGCGCTATATAAAAGCCGTTCATTATTATTATATTATTATGTAGTAATGGTTTATTTATTGAATCACAATTTATTAAAATCATTTCTTGCAACCAAAGGCTGAATTGCAAATGCATTTACAAAAGATCATTTAAAATACAAAGAATACACACATAATTGAAAATTTAAAAAATACACATATAAGTAGAAATGCAATAAAGAATGGCGTACCTGGGGCCTGTAACATAAAAGAGATGCAATTAATCTGGCAATTAGTTGCATCTCTTTGGTACACATTTTGCCATAGACTTACGATAAATATTCATTGTAAGTTTAATTGCATTCTTTATGTTACAGGCCCCAGATCTGTAGCAATGGCAGTGGTCAAGAAAACGATATTGCAAATTTAGATTTTGTGATATGATTCCAAATCATTAAATAAGTGAACATTACTAATAAAAGGTACTGATATATGGACCAATTTGACATTCAGATCAGTGGTGAGAACTTAATGGATAATCTTTAAAACTGGGAATGATTGCGTAAAACAGTATCAAAAAGATTGTGAACGACTTCTATTCAAGCCATACCAATAGCTTAAATAATAATAATACAGTCAAACTGCGTTATAGAGAGCACTGATATAACAAGGTAATTTTCCTTCTCCCATTTCTTTGTATTATATTGCGTTTTGGCCCCGATAGAATAAGTTTCCAATATAAAGAGGTAATGTCTCTGGTCCCAAGGGCCTCATTATTTCATTATTTTCATAAGAATTATTTCATACATGTTTGTTATTGGAGTGATGTGGGCAGATTTTTCCTAATTTATTGTCAGTTATTGAGTGCACACCATAGCCAGAGAATTCTTTCTATTGTTTGCAGTGCCTCAGCTGGTAACTTGGGTAACGTTATCAATTCAGGTTTTTCTCAATTCAATTCAAATCAGGTTTATTAAAATCATAATCATCAAAGTACAAAAAAAAGTCCGAGGATTGATAACATTTTGTTTACAAGCAAGACATAAAATAATCAAATCAAAATCTTACNAGATGATGATGATGATGATGATGAAGATGATGATGATGACGATGATGATGATTATGATGGCAATTGATTACAAAAATATTCATGGTGAGCTTGTGGGGGAAGATCATAAATCCTAAATTTTCTCTTCAATAGATACCTACATGCTATTGAGAGATGGGCAGCTGTGCGTGAAGGCTTGTCCCGAGGGCTTCTATGAGAGCAACGAGCTTTCGTTCAAGGATTGTCGTCAGTGCTCTGTTGAGTGCAGAGACTGTGATCAGACCTACATGAACTGCATCAGCTGTTATGATGGAACATATTTATTCCAAGGACGTTGTTTCTCCACCTGTCCAAGGTAAACTAATCATTGTCTGAGAATCATTTTTATTTTTTTAATTATGAAGCTTGTGAGTGAAGAGCACAAAATTAAGCTTGGAATATACATCATATATTTCATCTTAAATCAGAATTGATTATGGACGATGTACATTTAGAATGTACGTTTAAATATTACACGATCATATTGCAGACTTCAAGGACCAAAGTTACATTTCTAAACCCATTCAGGAGATAAGGATAACAAAATTTCACTCTATTTTCCGGACCGGGGAAAGTTAAGATTTGATAGAAATGATTTGAATCAAGTAAACCTAAGAAAATGTTGACATTTTGAAAAGCTGTGAATTAAAAATATGATATTGTGTTTTGGAATGCAATCTTTTTCCATTGATTGATCCTCATTCTGTATGCTATTATATTATCTACATGTGCCATTGTGCTGAACACTACAGTAAAGGTGAGAATTCCTTGCATGAAGGCTACTATGAATGTATTTGGGCATGCATGCATAATACTTAGTCTGCAAACACAGACTTAACACCACCAGTCTGTGAAGTTTGTCACAGCGACAAATTAGTCAGTGCCGACTACACCAATGGAAATTCTTGATTGTGAGTGGATGAAAAGCACTATTGCTACAATGACTGTCAGAGAATTAGTGCTTGATACACACTTAGGGGGTGTTGCTCAAAAGTTGCAATTGATCGTAAGTTGCAGTTGATCGGAATGCGCCAATCAAAATCATTGTTTCATGCGCGTCTTGTTAAATGCGCATATCGCGTGCGAATAGAAATGTTCGTGACAATTTGTAAAGTTGCAGTTGATCTGCAGTTGATTTTGAGCAACACCCCCTAAGAGCGGTTTGTGTCTCTGGGAAAAAAATACCACAATTTAATGCTAAAATGCAACATCTAGCTATGTGAGGCTCAACTTCTAGGCTTAACTTCCAGACAAAGTCATTCCAACAAATGGGCGGCACTGAATAGGCTTCCTTGAAAGGGTCTGTGCATTCAGACTAAGAATGGTTGCTCCTTATAATTTTCAACAAGAACTTGCTTCTAGCATGGATGACTTTTGCTTGCAGAATAATGCGTAGAGCCCCGGTCACATAGGGCCCCGGAAGCAACACGATTCAACACGACTCTTTGTTCTGAGGCAGTTAACTGCGAATTAACAATGAGTTATGTTGAATCCTGTTGCTTCCGGGCCTCTATGTGACCGGTGCCTAAGATTAATTCTTAAAAGTAAATAATGGTGTTCTTTTGTGTTTGTATTTGATGCCGTATGTCAGACTACATGCATCTGTGCGATGAATTTTAGTTCGTATTGTTTACTTGAGGAATATGCATGACTTGGAAGTAGTAATTTTCTTTTATTTTTATGATAATTGCTTAATTGAATGGTAAGAATGGAATAATTTCAAATTATAGTGTCTGTTGATATATTCCTGCATGTAATTTGGGGGGCTAAAGCTTCTAGCTTACTTTTGTTTTTGGAATGGCATTGCCTTATTATTTTGCTTTTTTTGGTTGTGATTGCTTAAATGTATCACTCATTTATTTTTCAATGATTAGTAGATTATTAGATTATTATTTATTGATTAATCACCATAAAACAGCCGTCATATTTTTACTTGTAAAAAAAGAAAGTTCTCTGTGCACATTTATAAAATATTAAATGTGAGATATTGTTTCTCCTTATACTTTGAAATTTTCAGTGAAAATCTTTAACTAGTACTCATAGTTATGTATAATTCTAATTTTATTCCTTTATTTCCTTTCTCCTAATTTTATGATTTTTTTTGTGTTTTACTTTCTTTATTGCTTTCTCTCCTATGCTACTTCCTCATCCTTAAATCCTTCCTCATTTTCAAATTCCTTTCTTCTTTCCCTCTTTGTCATTTGCAATATCCTCAACCTCCCTTATTTCCCTCCTCTCTCTCTCTCTCTCTCTCTCTCTCTCTCTCTCTCTCTCAATTTACCTTCTCTTTCTTCCCACCGTCCTTTCTCTATGCTCCATTTCATTGCTTTCCCACTCCTTTCTCACCTATCCTCCCTCCTCCCCATCTCCTCATCCCCATTTTCCATTCTACCAAAATTCTTCCCAATCTCTCTTCTCATAATTTCTTCCTCTGCTACACTCCCCTCTCTTCAACTATCACGTTCCCCTTCTTTCTTCTCTCTAATCCCAAATCCCCCCATTCATCCGCCCTCTCCCTCTCAATTCTTTCTTCCCCCATTTCTTCTTCCTCTTCATGATTTTCCCCTCCACTACAACTCACTATCTGCTCCCCATTCTTCCTATCCCATTCCAACTTCCCCATTTTCCCTCCTCATGCTCTCTGTTCTCTCCTCATCTTCCTCATTCTCCCTTCTGATCTTCCCCATTCTCTATTCTCCTCTCTTATTCTCTTTCCTCATTCTCCCCGTTCTCCCTCTTCTCATATTTTTCGTCCTCTCACATTCTCCCATCCCCCATTCTCCTCCCCTATTCTATCTCAATCCCATTCTTTCTACTCCCTCCCCTCCCCTTTCCCTTATTCTCCCATCACTTCCCTTCTCTCCATTTTTCCTGCAATCCAATGCTTCCTCGTCTCCCATTCCACCTTCCCTTTTTCCCTCCTCATCCTCCCCTCTCCTCTCTTCTCTTTCATTCTTTATCCTCATCCTCCCCTATTTTCCCTCCTCATCCTCCCTCAATTTTGCCTCTTTTTCCATTCCCCTCTCCCCTATTTTCCCTCCTCCCCATTCCTCCTCCCGCCCTCTCTCCTTTCCCTTTATATCCTCCACTCCCCCTTTCCCCCGTTCTGTCTATCCCACAGTGGTTACACCGAAGATGATGAGACCAATCATTGCATCCAGCACGCAAATATCTGTCCTCTGTTCTGCAACGAGTGTGATGATTGGGGAGATTGCACAGGTAACGGCCTCAAATGATATCTTCATATATTCCCTGACCCAAACTTAATGTAATTTCGCTAACAGAAGATAAAGTATGCCTAATTTGAATCATATTCTTATTAAAAATTGTGTTTTCTTCAAAAGAAGGATTCTAATTATTAAAAAAAAATTGCATTGCCATCATGTAATGTATAAGCTTTACATTTTGCTGGGGTTGTATTTTGCTAAGATATTATATATGAAGGTGAATGGGATTACCATTCTATCATTATCATCATCTTCATCATCATCATCATCATCATTGAGTGTGATCAACATTGCTATCATCAGCAGCAGGAGCAGCAGCAATTTCATTATAAGCACCCCTTCCATAAGTGACATTGGTCATTACTTGTAACCCCAAACCTTCACAGAATTCTGATATTTGTTTATAGGTTGCTCATGTTTGTTTCAGAGCATACAATGAGAATGGATTAAAAAATTCAGTTTTGGCACTTGATCGCAGGCCTGCACAGTTAATAGAATTGTACATTGAATATTTCTAGCAGCTGTTGACGTCAGTCCTGTGTGATGGAGGCATCACTATTTGCACGTTACAGAACCTGCTTTGCCGTTCGAAAAGAGTAGGGAATTATCCCTTCAGACAGTAGTTACTGAATAATTTTACAATCTTTACTATAAACCTTACACTTATATAACACATTGTGTTGGTAGCATAAAGACGACCTGTCCATAAAGACCACCTTTCTTGACTCCCTAGAAATCAATTTACATGTAAGTGAAGCTGTCTATAGAGACCACCTGCAGTTAAAGACCACATTTTCAGTCTCCCTTGGGTGGTCTTTATAGACAGGTTTGACTGTACACTCAATCAATCAGGCAGCTCTTGAAGTAAAAAGTAACTCCAAATCTTTATGTTTTTATTGTTCGAAATCCAGCTTGCCAAGATAACTATGTGGAGTACTTCGGTGAGTGCGTGAAACAAGAGGAAATGGCATGTCCTCGAGATAAGTACATCACGAGCTTTAACTCCGACGGGTCCGCGAATTGCGGCCATTGTCACTCGTCATGCGGGACATGCCTGGGGCCTGATGTCACTGACTGCGTTTCATGCGCAGAAGGTTTCCACTTCCAGGGCAGCCGATGCGTCAATGAGTGCGAGGACGGGAAATATTTCGATGAGGTGTTGCGGGAATGCTACGGTAAGCGTTGAGGAGAACGAGGACAAATTTTACAATAAGAGATAGTGATGTAATGATAATAGCTACATTTATATAGCGCTTAATATGAAGTGTTTCCTAGAGCTGTTGCATTATTATCCGGCTACAGCATAATATGAAGTGTTTCCAAGAGCTGTTGCATTATTACCCGGCTATAGCATGGCTACCTTGATATCATAATAATAACAACATTTATGTAGCATTCAATACAAAGTGTTTCCAAGAGCGCTGTTGCGTTATTACCCGGCTATAGCACAGCTACCTTATTTTACAATAAAAAATTATGATATCATAATAATAGTAACTGTTACATTTATGTAGCGCTTAATATGAAGTGTTTCCAAGAGCTCTGTTGCATTATTACCTGGCTATCGCATGGCTACCTTATTTTACAATGAAAAATAATGATATCATAATAATAACTGTATTGATATAGCATTCAATACAAAATGTTAATCCAAGAGCTCTGTTGCGTTATTACCCGGCCATAGCACAGCTACCTTATTTGGCACATCTCTGCATTCAAGGAATTTCTTTCTGCCCTCCCCTAACCGACACTCTAACTATTGACCAATCTGATTTTTTTTTTCAATCTTCTTTTCTTGTTTTTCTATTTTTACTGTTCATACAAGTAAAAAGATGTAGAAAAATTCATGTAGATACATTTGAAGTATGCTATCAACCACTAATTTAAAATAGTATAAGAATATATACTATTATGAAAGGTTCTGGTTAAAACTATGGGCCCGATGTGCCTGCAAAAGTACTATTTGCTGTGGGGCGCAGACCCGAAGCAAATAGTACTTTTGCAGGCACAGAGGGACCATAGTTTTAATCCAGAACCTTGAACAAACACAGTATATATTTGTGTTATTTACTGGATTTGTAAAAATAAAATAATGGATTTCAAACTTACCATTTGATGATACTTGGTAGTCACCATAACACTTGAAAAGTCAAACTCTCAAAAAGGTAAAAGTCATCAAATTTGAATAGTCAAACTCCGTGTGCACAGAGTTCATCGCACAGAGTTTATCGCTCGCTATTCCGGGTATGCGGGAAGAGCGCCATCTAGTGTTTAAATTAGGACAGAATCTGTAAATAGTACAAAAGACTCAGTAAATAGTTCTTCGATACTAAGATAGTTGGTTTATTTTTAATCATGTGACATTCATTATACCAATTAATGAACAGAGATAAATGTATCCAGTATATAATTCACTATATGCCCCATTGGCCACTAAGAAAAGAAAGTCATCCATTCTCAAAGTCAAAGCTTTAACTTCAGACCCAGGCAAGGCTGACTGTATAATAATGAGGATAATTATATAATTTACAGTCATTTGCAAAAGTTTAAGACTACCTGGTACTTTTCATATTTGTATTAACCTGTACACATTCATTGGTGGAGTCGGAAGAGTTTTATTTGACATTTGCCCCAATTCACTGCTTAAACAGCAAGTTGTAGTGCCCAGACTGTCAATGAAACCCTAGAAAAGACAAATCAGTTTGATCTCTTGGAAAGGTTTTGCGAGATCTCAAACAATGATTCCCATTCCATCAGGCTTGTGATTAAAGCAATGTCGAGGATCAAATCATTGTGAGAGAGAGATCATGCGAGATCTTTCTAATAATTGAGGCACCTCTCTTTAATACAAGGAAACTGATATTAACATGAACATTAAGTCTTAATCATTTTAGTAGAAAATTAAGGATCAACTTGCACACATTTGGGAGTAAACCCCCTTTGAGTAAAGATATGATTGTATAGAGGCAAGTGCAAAAATTGCAGTGCATGGTCTTGAACTTTTGCAATAGACTGTATATAGGTCACTATATCGATATACATGTACTCCACAGCACTGTGATGTTACGGTCTGAGGTCTTTTGGATTCAAATCTTGCAATATATACATGCATCATTAAATAATCAAATCTTAACAATGTCAAATCAAATTGAATCGATTCTGACTGTCTTTACGTTCCTTTGCAGAATGCCATTCGACTTGCTTGACGTGCGACGCTGGGTCTTCTTCTGATTGCAAGTCGTGTCCCGTTGGAATGCAGCTCTCGAAAGGCACCCATGGCATGTGCCAGTTTGGTTGCCCCGTGGGGCACTACCAGAATGAGGCTGGAGATTGTGATTCTTGCGGCAGCGAAAACTGCTACAACTGCTATGGTCCTGACCAAGATCAGTGTGTCTCATGCAAACTGGGCTTCTTCAAAACCAGTAAGTTCTTCTTGATAGGTTGAGGTACTGTATAAGCTGGATTTTTTGCGTTGGTTTTATTTTTGCGAATTTCGCTGTTTTGGCCGCGCTTAAATTTCCACAGTGTGTTTTGCACATTCATATGTGTACAAACACAGTCAAAAACATGAAAATGAATACACGCTAAAATGTTGAAATGGTCCAAAATCGCAAAAATATATGTATGCTAAAATATTGGCTTATATTTCAACCAATCATTTAAAATCAATAATTACAAAACATGCATACAAACCAAACAATAAATAGACATACATATAAATCAAATAACCCCCAAAAAAGAGTGGTTGGGACTCGTTACAAGCATTGCTTGTGGTCAGAGCCCCATATTACACAAACATCTACTTCTTCTTTCTTCAGCGAATGGGGCCTGCAATGAGACATGCTCGGACGCACATACCTATGAGAATCTCCTAGATGATGCTATGATAGGCAATGAATGTATGAGTATGTACTAGATGATAATATAATAGGCATGCTGCAATGTACATGAGAGATACCTGTACATGTATATTTATGTGTAAAATATGTTAAAAATAAATTATTTGACTTCTTCTTTCTTTAGCGAATGGGGCATGTAACGAGAAGTTCTCGGACGCACATACCTTTGAGTATCTCCTAGATGATGCTATGTTAGCCAATTAATGTATGAGTATGTGCTAGATGATAATATAATAGGCATGCTGCAATTTACATGAGAGATACATATTTATATGTAAAATATGTTAAAAATAAATGATTTGACTTCTTCTTTCTTCAGCGAATGGGGCATGTAACGAGAAGTGCTCGGACGCACATACCTATGAGTATCTCCTAGATGATGCTATGATAGGCAATGAATGTCGGGAATGCCACGAGAGCTGTGCCACCTGCAACGGTCCTGGTCCTCAGTCCTGTACCAGCTGCCCTGAAGATATGGTTCTTGCCAGAGGAGAGTGTAGGTGGGACTGTGAAGAAGGGTAAGTGTGCACTGTGAATGCTAATGACATAGAAATTGGACAAAGTGTAGTAGTACTTCAGCAAGAAATTTACCCATAGTGTGCTGCACTCAACCCAGGTGAGGTGAATGGGTACCTGGCAGGAATATTTATTCCTTGAAACGCCAAGTGCGCTAATGAAGTGGCTGCCGGGCTAAAGCCAGGGNTCGGCAAGAAATTTACCCATAGTGTGCTGCACTCAACCCAGGTGAGGTGAATGGGTACCTGGCAGGAATATTTATTCCTTGAAACGCCAAGTGCGCTAATGAAGTGGCTGCCGGGCTAAAGCCAGGGCAATAATGCTGCAATTGTAGAGCGCTTAGAGAATTCTTAGAGTTGATGAGCGCTATATAAAAGCCGTTCATTATTATTATATTATTATGTAGTAATGGTTTGTTTATTGAATCACAATTTATTAAAATCATTTCTTGCAGCCAAAGGCTGAATTGCAAATGCATTTACAAAAGATCATTTAAAATACAAAGAATACACACATAATTGAAAATAAAAAAAATACACATATAAGTAGAAATGCAATAAAGAATAGCGTACCAGATCTGTAGCAATGGCAGTGGTCAAGAAAATGATATTGCAAATTTGGATTTTGTGATATGATTCCAAATCATTAAATAAGTGAACATTGCTAATAAAAGGTACTGATATATGGACCAATTTGACATTCAGATCAGTGGTGAGAACTTAATGGATAATCTTTAAAACTGGGAATAATTGCGTAAAACAGTATCAAAAAGATTGTGAACGACTTCTATTCAAGCCATACCAATAGCTTAAATAATAATAATACAGTCAAACTGCTTGAAAGAGAGCACTGATATAACAAGGTAATTTTTCTTCTCCCATTTCTTTGTATTATATTGTGTTTTGGCCCCGATAGAATAAGTTTCCAATATAAAGAGGTAATGTCTCTGGTCCCAAGGGCCTCATTATTTCATTCTTTTCATGAGAATTATTTCATACATGATGATGTAGGCAGATTTTTCCTATTGTCAGTTATGGAGGCGCCGTAGTGTAGTGGTTCTGACTCTCGCCTTTCAACCAGAGGGTTGTAGGTTCGAATCCCACCAAGGGCGTCAATTTCCTTCAGCAAGAAATTCATCCACATTGTGCTGCACTCGACCCAGGTGAGGTAAATGGGGACGGCAGGAAGAAATTCCTTGTAATGCGGAGCGCCGTAATGGCTGCCCGCTAGAGCCGGGTAATAGTGAGTGTAAAGCTTTCAGCGCCATGAGCACCGATAAGGTGGACATGTGCGCTATACAAGTAGCCACCATTATTATTGAGTACACACCATAGCCAGAGCATGCTCTCTATTGTTTGCAGTGCCTCAGCTGGTAACTTGGGTAACGTTATCAATTCAGGTTTTTCTCAATTCAATTCAATTCAGGTTTATTAAAATCATAATCATCAAAGTACAAAAAAAAAGTCCGAGGACTAATACCATTTTGTTTACAAGCAAGACATAAAATAATCAAATCAAAATCTTACATACATGCGAATTTTACGATAAAATTACTGGAAATGAGAAGTAAGATGTACATTAAAAAGAGGGCAGTCCCAAAAGTAGAAAGAAAAGAGATATAGAAAAGAGTAATTGAGAGGAGAAGAATAAGTGTTTAGATCTAGGATGAGGGAGAAAATGAGGATGATGAGAAGTAGGGGAAAGTGAGAAAAGACAGAAAATACGGAGAAAGGAAAAGTAGAATAAGTAGGTGAAAAGAAAGAAGAATTTGTGGAAAAAGGAAATAACAACTGACATTAGAATTTGAAGCAAGAAATACACATTTAAATGGAACTGGGGTTTGGTTTCTAAAAATATAATGTACCTGGGTTTACCTTTAGAATTAATGCAACATAGAAAAAGAACCTTTCCAAATTTTGTACTACTATATTTTTACACGTAAAATTGTTTGTGAAGGATAGCTGGTTTTGCAATACTTTCTTCATCCCAACCGCCGATTGGTCAACTGCAACAACCAATCGCGGCACTAGGAACAATGACGTGCACCCGAGCGTTACGGGCCTCTAATTTGTCAATATGAAGCGTGCGCAGTGTGATCTATGCTCACTATAGTCTGATGAAAGCTAGCGGTATACAGCAGCCGAAACATCATTCCACTAACACTCTATGTTTGCACATCGTGAGACAACTGATTAACTCTCTTCAATTATTCTTCACCATGATTAACTTCTTTCACACTGTAACAATACAGGTACTATGCAGACGATGAAAACAGCAAGTGTCTGAGATGCGATGATTCCTGCCAAACGTGCATTGGAGGAAAAGCAACAGACTGCATGTCGTGTCGCATCGACCAGGTGCTCCTAGACCAAATGTGCATGGATGATTGTGGCAGTGGATACTTTGTCATGCAAGACAACATCCCGATGTGTCAGGAATGCCACGAGTTGTGTTTGACGTGTTCAGGTGAGCATATTTAGATATTACAATGTCACTTCTCAAAATAATAATCATCATCATCACTATCGTAAGCATTATCAACATCATCCATTCAAACTCTGATTTTTATCAGAATCATCATCATTGTTGATATCGTTATCATCGATATACAGATGATTATTGTGATGATGACATTGGTGATGGTAGTGATGCTGGTGATGACAATGGTGATGATGATAGTGGTGAAAATGAAGTCGCTGTTGCTGCTAATGTGGATGAGAAGGAGGAGGATGATGATGATAATTATGATGGTGGTGATAGTTGTAATGGTTTTGGGTGATGTAGGGTGGTGGTGGTGGTGGTGGTGGTTGTGGTGGTGGCGGCGGCGGCGGCGGTGGCGGCGCTGGCAGCAGTGGCGGCGGTTGTAGTGGTGAGGCGGTAGCTGCTGCTGCCAAAGATGGTAGGTATGATGGTGGTGGTAAGTGGTGGTGGTGGTGATGAAGGATGATGATGAGAAATGGAGAACGAGGAGAAGGTAATGATGATGTTGAGGATAAGGAGGGAGAGGAAAAGGAGAAAGTGAGGATAATGACACTCAAACTGATACTTACATTAATGATTTGTTTAATGTTGATTGATGATTTTTCTCATCCTTGTTTCAGATTATGGTCCATTTGACTGTTTATGCTATCATTGTGAGAATGATGATGATGTTGCTGCTGCTGCTGCTGCTGCTGTTGATGATGATGATGATGACACAGATGGTAATGATGATGATTATGAGGAGGAAGATGAGAAATGGAGAACGGGAGAAGGGCAATGATGATGATGAGAATGAGAAGTGGCAGGAAAATTAGAAAGTTTGATGTCGATTGATGGTTTTCTCATCCTTGTTTCAGATTATGGTCCATTCGACTGCTTATCTTGTCATCCCAACCATGAACTGAGTGACTCTGGAATCTGTGAGAACAGATGCGGCAGTGGCAGATATTTCAACAAAAAGGAGAAGGTAATTGCATGTTTCCTTAAAGGGGAATTTCACCCAGGCATTGATGTGCTGTTGGGAAATTAATAAAAACAATTTGAACAAGCTGTGAAAATTTGATAAAAATTGGATGATGCGTTCAGAAATTTAAAAAAATATTTATTTACCCCATTAGAACCATTAACAGAAATAAAAATAATTTTTTTTCTTTCTACCAACCAATGCTATTGAAAAAAAAAGGGCATTGGAAGGCTTCCAAACAGTTTTTGTGGAAGATTCAATTGTAGAAACTTAGCATTGATGATTCTTTTCTTGAATACCTTTGACAGACTTGCGGTCTGTGCCATGATGAATGCCGTGAGTGCTTCGGACCGGCCAACGACCAGTGCATTACCTGTAGAGGAAATTTACGCTTGGAGAAACTCGATCGGAACAATTCCCGTTGTATCCCGTGCTGCTCGGATGATCAAGATGTTGTCGATTGCTGTAACTACTGTGAAAATGAAGACTCTCGTAAGTAGGAACTGTCCTCGTATTTTAATGCAGGTAGAATGATCAAACTTAGCCTTTTAAACACCGAAGGGTCTTTTATTTAAAAACACCATTTAAGAAAATAAACCCTGGCTAAGCAGCCATATGACAAGTAGCCGGCATTGTAGCTCAAAGTTGGTTCTTTGATCTCAGTCCTGGGAAACTGGTAAAGACAGCACCGACATCCTGGCTGATGCAGAGCTAACACAGGAATGCTTGCTGTTGCCATGCAAGAACAGATCACTAGATGGGGGGAATTTATGATAAAAAATGAAGAAAAAATACCTATGCAGTATCAAACTGCACTGTTATATGAAGAAATTTAAATGAACCCACATTTAGTGCAGTACAATTTAACAAAATATATAACCATTTTCATGAATAGGTGAGTCTACAAGTATATGCAAATTTTATACGTTCTCTATACACAAAAGTTGCTCATGACCATCTGAAAGCTTGCCTGACAAAGCGACAAATAGTGTGTGCAATCTGGATTCCAAGTATTGTTTTTCAACTTGTATGACCCTGCGTGAAAAATACCATGAAAGTATGTTTTGTTGAAACGAAACTTGCATAAATTTGAATAATTATATTTATAAACCGGCCTATTACATAATTGTATCATAACATATACAGTCAATCAACCTCCATTTTTAAAGTTTCCCTTGTTTGTTGTCCCCCCCCCCCCCCCCCGATGGAAATATATATGTATATACATATGTATACATGTATATACAACTTGGGCATCTCTATCTCTCTATAGAGATATATCTATCTTTTTTTCTTTTTTCAAGTCGAAAGGAGCTTGAGCTTTTGATCCTAGAAGAATCGTAATCAAGAGCAAAATGACAAGGAAATGAAGTGAACACACAAGTATATAGAAAAGGCTAAACAGAGAGGTGGAGAAAGAAAGAAAGAACAGGATGTGAGGGGCAGCCAATCACAGAGCAAGGAGTGAAGAATAATGGAACTCCTATTTTTATTTTTTATTAATTTTTCTAAGGGTTTGATCTTCTATCTAGAGTGCTGAAAGCATTGCTTAAATTTCAAATGGTATAATCATTTTTCTATATTCCCATATTTTGTCTTAATACAGATAAATGTCCGCGAGCATATGTTCACACCGTACCAACCGTTGGAGGCGTGAAAGTGGAACACGTCGGAACCATCGTCTTCTCGGTCCTGCTCGTCATCGTCATCTTCTTTGTGGTCTTCGGTCTTCTGCAAGCACGCTCCCACGGGAAGCTGTGCTGGAGTCACAAGTATTCCAAGGTTCCAACTCTCAACTACAACAGCAAGGACAAGTATGTGACGCTCGGCAAACCGGACGATGATTACTATGAGGAGGACATCTATGGAGATGTGAGTGTCTTGTCTTTTCATAAGATGGATTTAAGAGTGTTGCCAATGTATTCACATTTTTGTGCAAAATATCTGGCTAATGCCTCGTGCTTGTTGCACAATAAGCAGGCTTACATATATATTCAAATGTATGTGATTTTCTTGCCACTGAACGTAGTTACGTGGTATTCTTTAAACCGTTTAATAACAATAAGAATACAATACTTGGAATCCATTTTGGATTCAATACTTGGTGCTACGTCGGGCAAGCCTCGGGCAAGCTTTAAGGTTGTTAAGAACAACTTTTGTGTTAAAAGGTATGCATAAAATTTGCATCTATTAGTAAACCCGCCTATTGTAAATACCCCCGAGTGCACTACATTACCACTAACACACTCGAGTATGTGCATTAATTGTACGATTTTATGCTGCATGTGCACACTCAGCACACGAATGGCAAGATTCACCTGTATTCACCTGTTCACTCATTTTCCTTTGTAAGCTTATGATCACAGTCTGCAAGTATGACCCAGATGTTAGCTTGTGATGACATTTGTAATTGTGGTCATAATTGAAATTTAGTGATTTCATTTGTCAGCGTAACCACAATCCAGCAATTTATCTATCCACAATGATTAATCTACTAATATTTAGTATTACTAAATCATCTGAAATAGATTTCAAAATAGTTCGCCATCTTTTATGTTTCCCAAATGTGTCAAAAAGAGGGCGCTGTTTGCTGCAGCCACAATTTTGAATTTGCTCCGGCATTTTAAACAAAATACCATACATGTACGTCCTCAGACTTTTATTTTGTACTGTTATGTATTTTACTTTAATATAAACCGGAATAGAATTGAAATTGAATGGAATATGATTGTGCCTCAAATTATTTTCCCCCCCCCCCTTTTTTTTCTCTCTCCCAGGTGACCGACGATGATGATGAGGATCTGGAAGAACCAGACACGTTCCAAACCGTCGGAGTCTCGTATCGGGCGCCAGACCGCAACGGTGTGATAGACCATCTCTGAATGGGCCAAGTCCAGTCTATCCCAAGGGACTTATGAGCTGAACATAGTCATAGAGATTAACCTTTTCCAACTTTTCCATGAAGGCTTGCTCTGATCGCTGTTGTACCTATTGCACTGTGAGCTGAAGGGACAAAGGACTTGGACAAAGTAGACAATTAACTTTTATTCAAGCATTAGCAATAGCTAGATGTATAGGAAAGATATTTCCATCCTTCCTATGCTGATGAGAAATGTTAGACAAGATTTGCACCTGCGATTTTCTTTTATGATTATGTAGCTGTTGTGAATGCTTGAATGAAGTTGTTTACTTTGTCCGAGTCCTTTGTCCCTTTTGCTCACAGTGATTTGATCTCGCGCTCACAGTGATGAGGATGATAATGACGACGATGCTTATCCATCAATAAAGTTGACACAATCTCCGTGGTTTGGTTCAATAAGTTTTGGGTGAATTGCCGGAACAACTATTACATATATATTCGAAGGGAGAGTTATTAATACACAGGGCTGACAGGTTTCAGGCAAAAGCCTGAATTCAGGTCCTGGCAATTTATTTTCAATCAGTAGTTTTAGAAATTTGGTGTATGAAATACCTGTATTGTATTCTTGCTGATTCTTCGGCCTTCCGATAAATTCCATCTAGCATTCCTGTATATCGACTGAATTCATTCCATATGACTATTCATTTAAGAGTGATGACAGGAATTTTTAAAGAATGATGGATAAATTCCCTTTTTTAATCATGTGAGAATATTGCGGCTATAGGACATAGCGCAATGCTATGTTTGGTCAATGCTTAAAGAAGGTTGGCACAATTTGCCCCTGAACGATCTGGCATTATTTTGCATGATTCAAGATTTTCTATATGCAGCACAGCACAGCCCTTGCAAACATTCTATCACATTTATCATCATGTCTAATTGATATTTTAATAGTTTCAACCATCAAAGTGTTAAGAAACAAAAAATTTAATCTCCAGTACTTAGATCAGACTGGCCTTTTGAGGAAATTGTAGGCATGGAAAAACAATTCAGGGTAGTTGGAAAAGTTTGATTAAACTCAAAATGTGTCATATGAATAACATAAAGGTGCCTTAATCATGTTTATATATAATAACTAGAATGTTATGTAAGATAGTCTTCACTCGTAATTGACAATTATCTACAGATGTTCGTTTTTTTGTTTTAATTGTTGTGCATTATTAATGATGTTGCATATATATGTACGTTCCCCTGCACATTTTACACGATCAAGATTTGTCTATTTATCTCGACCTGCGCTTTGGAAGGCATATTTATACATGTACCGCGTTTTGTGCCTTGGAATTTGTTAATAGCCATCAGTAATGCAGTAAATGTGAAAGACTAAAAACTAAAAACCCTGAAACACATTGACCCGACAGCATACTATTTAGTCTCTCTACATTATCTCTATCTCGGGCGACATATGGCCATTTGTAAAATTATTTACCAAACAACTCTCGTATTATCAGCCACATCAAATGTACACCAAGAAAGAGGTCTGCATTGTTTTTTTCTTCAAATGCACAAACAGATTTGTCATCATTCGACCAGTCATTATTACAGATCAAGTATCTATCACGAAAATTGTAAACACAAATTTGAACAAATACCACTGAAGTTGCATAGAATATGAATGGATCATTCTCTATTGTATTTGTTCACTGGAGAAAAGATATTGTGATCTGGTGTAATTACTTTTTCGTTTTGTGACCCTGCATTAAATGTACTGCATAGTGCAAGAAGGCAGCTTATTGTTCTTCTGGGGTATCAGGGCGTTGTTTCCTGAAATTTGCTCTTAATTTAGATTGCGAATGAATTAAAGAATAAGTGGATTATGTTCTTGGTTTTCGCTCTTTTCAGATTTCTAATCATTCAGCTCAAGAACCAATCATCATTCATTCCTATATTCAATTTTATTCTAAAATAAGAACAACTTGTCAAAACACTACCCATGCATGTGACAAGACATCATTAAAATACTTAAAATTATAATATGCTTAAATGAGAGATGTGTTGTATTTATGTAATTTCTGGTCATATCAGGAAGGTTTCTCAAAATGTATATTTTGTATTCTAGTTTTATACATGACCAGTTTTAAGAGATGATATGCGTCTGATTATAAAATTTGTTTAGTATTCACTTCATCTTGTAGAACAATGTACTTTTATATTTTACATCTATCTTCCTTTCTTACCTTTTATATTTAATTTGATTCCGTTCTGATTTCTTTGTCATTTGTTCTTGTGTGTATGTGACTTGTAGCTATGAATGTCTTGACTAATTCTGAACAGTACTTTGGTGTTTCAATTGTAATTTGTTTTAATACATGTCTTATTAAAGTGTTGATTTTAAATCATGACTTGAAAAATAATAAGTAAACATGATAACCGTTTATCGGGATATTCGTATTGCAATATATTGTTTCACCAATCATGAGAGAAAACATAACTTGTTAACATTTTAATTTATCTCTCTTAGATAATGTGCCTTTTAGTATATCATCATTAATCAAACATAACAATGTAATATATAACTCTTAGACATTGTTTGGGTAATATGTAGTTCTGCATATGTCAAGAGTTTTTTTTTTGTCCCTTCTCTTCCAAATGAGTGTTTTGTAGTTCTTCAAAATGTAAGTATTAATCTTAAAAAGAATCATTATTGTGAGCAAACATTTCGTAAACTAGAGAAACAGATTAAAGTCACCAAAATCTCAAAATGACCCAAAATCATTATGATGTTGTTAGCTTCCATAGAATCAGAATTGTTTATTGTTAATTTCTCTGTATATTTAAGTATGTGCCTTAAATTATTTATTTGAAGGCGATTGCTCCCAATCTCGTACTTACAATTGTATTCAGATAAATATGTATTCAGTCATTTTGATTCCATCCTATTCATATTTATTCATTCATGATAGGTAGATCAGTATCAATTGATTAGGATTGCTTGTAAATATTCACGTAAGTAAAGTTACCAACAATTATACCTTTGTATATCAAGAATTAGGTCCCTAAGTTTCCAATATGCCAGAGATGCCAATAATTTCATAATATGCACAATAGAAATTCAATTGTGAATCACCTAACAGCTGATCCAAATAATTTTTTGGGAGAGGAGGCATATGGATATTTATATCAGGCTTCCTCTTATGAGAACATATTTGATGATTTTCATTTTAATTTCTATCTGCATGCATTTTCTGTAACGATTGGCAGATTTATTATCTGTATTTATTGGGTCTGAATAAAACACTAAGCTTGTTATGCGTCATAAATAACTACAGAGGTAAAAGTGGGAAATAAAATCGATGAATGCAGTGTTAATAATGGTTTCCAACAGAAAAAGAAAATTGAAAAGCAATAAATTATCATAAAAATTGCTCTGACGTCACTACTTTTACTACCCATTTTGTGTATATTTGTGCTTCCCATGAAAGTTGTGATCGCCATGTATGTTAAATTTTAAACAAAAAATAATTAAACTGCAGTTAATAAGGATTTTAGTAAGGTCTGGAATGTCCATACAAAGTACTATTTCTCCCCATAAAGTTCATGTAGTGTGCATATGGGTAGATTTTACATTCCTCATTTTGGAGGTTTTTTTTATTTCAGTCATCTGTGACCAAGTGTTCGTTGACCGGAAGTAGTAGTACATCATAGTTTTCCGGATCTGCTCATTGTTGCGTCACAGCTAGTTACGCACGAAACAATGAGCAGACGTGTCAAACTATGGTGTATTACTTTCGGTCGACGTGCCCTTCATCATAGTTGCCTGAAATCGAAACCATCCTCATCATTTTCCATCCATAGTTGTATTATCATAGTCATTCCTTGTTGTTATATATTCCAGATTAGAGACATAGAATTATAAAGAAAACTAAATAAAATCATTCAGGTTATGTTTCATGAAAGAATGATATTGATATTAACAAATGTGAGTTTTACGTCAATGGCAACTTCCGTCTGTTGAGAGTTGTGATTGATAAAGTCAATTTTGCTATCAGTTTTTTTTATAAGAAGGGTCATGCAAATTGACATTCCAATTAAAGAAAAAGAAATCCACAGAGTACTGAATTCTTATTCGAATGTAAATTGAATATTCCTCTGATTATTTTAATTGGGTATAAGATTCAAATAGATAGACTACAACATTTGTTGAATACTATAAATTATAACATATTTGCTTGAATCGTTTGAGTTACTTGGGGAGCAAGTGATATATGTATATTTCATGTTTATCATCTAAAAATAATCTGTAAGGAATTGAGCCATAAAATGTTTTGTGATATTCAGCTGCATTTATTCTACCAAACACATCATCCCAAGTATATTTTACCAAAGAAAAGATAAATTAGTTGAGTAACATTCCACACAGGAAGTTGGTATGTAGATTTATGAAGAGCATTTGCTTTTTACAGAAGTCCAATGATCTTTCACTAACAATGTAGCTTTGCTAAATTATTGATTTCTGTGAATTAAGTCTCATTCACTTTATACTCTCCGTATCATTCCAAATTCTTAGTCCAGTGAAGCCCTCCTTGATCTGATTAACTGCCAAAGAACATAGAGGGGCACTTAATCAGATAACAGAGGACTCAACTGGACTAAGAATAGTGAAGAATTGGTGTGATCCAGGGGTATATTTGACTGTGGTCTAATAATATGTGCATACTTAAAAGCAATGAATTCTCGTGGATAACACTTGTCTTGATTTAACTTATTATATGTATTCCTTAGTTCTAATATATTTTATGTGACTGCTGTAAATTGCTTTATTATTTTAAATTTCTTGTGCTGGTGAAAGGACCAAATTGATTTGCTCTATGATTATTTTTTATCATATTTTAATCATATTTGCATTTTTATCGAGATTTATAGAAGGGATTTACAGAAAAATAGATGAACGTGCAGCAAACATTAATTTTGAGCACCAGCACAATTGTTTCAGTTTTATGAATGATCCATTCTCTCATTTGCATTCTTATAATGCTCACTTTGTATATTTTCCAACTAATGCACATTGTGATAACGACTTTAAGATTATCAAAATTGGTTCAGTTTTTATGTATTACATTATTCTAACCACATATTTTTATCTACTCAAAATATTTTAAAGCACAATTAATCCTTTCACTGAGGGTAATTGTGTAAAGAAGAAGCAATATAGCACTTTATCTGTTTCTAAGTGGTATAGAATGCAGAGATGCCAACTGTTCCGGAATATGTATGAGGTATATTTTAATGTTAATTTGGATCTGACATCAGAAGTGAATGCTTGAGTGTATGGCTCTAAATGCTATGGTATTTCTCACAAGCAAATATTTGGTTTGACTGTTGCATTGTTATATTTTAATCTTTAGCTTCATTCATATTCTGGAACAGTTGGCATCTCTGAAAATGTAGCTATGTATTTATGTGTGTGGGTTTGAATGAGATTTGTGGCTCTGTGCCAGATCGATCACGTGCCTTAGTCTTGTATGAATGAAGGCTATGTTTTTAGTATTTTTCTATTGTGTGTAATGATTTTAGTAACAGTCTAATCTAATAATTCATTTTGTCTTCCCTGTGCTTGTTTATACATTTAAATAAATAGATAATAAATACGGTTTGAAGATGAGAAATTGTTTCCATTTTTTGTTACTGTTTCCTGTGAGTGGATTGATTGTATAATGGAATGATTCACAACATTTTGCTGGAGAATTTCTCCCGACGATTATTTAAAGGGGAACTTCACCAAAACATTGATGTTCTCTCAGTGGATGGAGAAAAATACAATGATCATACTTTGAAAGTTTGAGCAAAATCGAACAATCCATTCAAAAGTTATGGAAAGTTTTGGTTTCCACCCCTGATGGGCTCCATAAATTGGCCACATACACAAACAAAATGGCTGCCAACATGGAGAACTCTCCATTCACTTTGTTCACAAAATTTCACATTTTGTTCCTTTTACAGAAAAGTATAATAAAAAGGAATAAAAAAAAGATTCTTCTCAAAATGCACGCAAAATCATTATGCCCATAACATATTTGAAGAGAGAAATAAAGATTTGTCTACTTTTCTGGAAAAAGAAGAAAGTGTGAAATTCTGTGTCAAAGTGAATGGAGAGTTCTCCATGTTGGCAGCCATTTTGTGCAGGTAGGTTTCCAATTTAAGGAGCCCATGAGGGGTAGAAATCAAAACTTTGAAAATTCATAACTTTTGAATGGATTGTCAGATTTTGCACAAATTTTCACAGTTTGATCATTGTATTTTTCTCCACCCACTGAGAGTACATCAATGCCTGGGTGAAGTCCCCTTTAAGTTCAAATGGAGAGAGGACTTGGGCGAGAGATAGAGTTGGGGAGAAAAGGAAAGAAATAGAGAAATATCGAGTGCGAGTACATGATAGAGAAAATTACCCAATAAATGATTTTAAAAAATTCGCATTTTAAAAAAGGATTTATGCTTTGTTATGCCATTTTGACAGATATGGCAGTGATTTCCTAATTGCTTTTAGGAGCCTAAGCTAAGGATGTAAAATTCAATTGTCGTTGATAGATGCAAAAATGTTCAAAGATCAGAAGTTCCAAGGGTGAGCACTGAGTGGCAGTGAAATTTCCATTGATTTATTTTAATAGCCAATCATCTAAAATTGAGGGTCCAAAGGTGTGAGATAAAATAACTTGTATGTGTGAGAAATGGCCAAAAAATCGTCAGTGGTATAACCGGTATTGGTTGTATTATTCATCTATTTACTATTTTTGTTGTTAATAATAATATTGTAGTGTTGTCCTTTGTTTTGCTTGTTCTTCTTTAGTTCGAGACGAGTCTGATTTAGAAGACTAATTTTAGAGTGAACATATAAAAAGTGTTTGTAGGAAATATGATAAAATGTAACTATAATCATCACTCATTCAAATACCCAAAAACATGAAACATTTCACTATAAATTTGCTTCAATTCGAGCCCCCTTCCCCACCCCTGCCCCTTTCTCGTACAATCGTTTGTCAATTTTTTTCCCCCAGCAGTAATATTATTGTGGTCAGCTTTGAAAAAGACTAACAATTTGTTCCAAGAACGATGGCTAGCAAAGTGTGGACCCATTTGGTAAGGAATTCGGTCAAATTTGAGTGTGAAACTTAGCCTAATTGGATATAGATCGATATAAGTTGTAAATTATGTTATAATTGTTCGATTCATTATTAGATCTTTCTATTCTATTTCTTATTATGTGACAAACAACGAGCGTTTTCTGGGACGCTTGCGTTCGGTATTTTTGGACCAGTCCCACACACGCTAATTTGTGTACTTTTTTGTAAACAGACCGGAAGAAGATTGCAGCAAAGAAACTGAGTGCTGAATCAATTATAACCAGATAACTGGGAATATAGAATTGTTTTTGCTATGTTGTTGAGAGTGTTCATGCACTAAGCAAGTTATTAATGTGTCGGCATTCTCGCTAAGTAAGCCACCGCCGCAAGCCTTAGCGTGTATGATGGGGTCACACACTAATTCGTATAGTTTTTCTAGAGCATTTTTATTGTGGTACTTAGCAAAATATATCTCTTAAAATACAAATTTATTTTCTAAAATCGTGGCACAAAATGAAACTACATATTTTAGGCTTCAAATATTTCTAAAAATAAAATCAATTCACAAAAGAATCACAGAGATATCACGATATTAAAATTCGATTGACGAAACGATCGCATCGCTCCACGCTGGAAAATGGCGAAATTTGTCAACGAACTGTGTCATATTAATTCGTAGAGCCTGTTTTGCACGAGATTTACCATAAAACTTCTTCCATCTAAGATGAAAAATTTACACTAGTTTGACCACGAAATATCAAGGAATCAAATGTATGGTGCTGTCACATTAATTCGCGCATCATATTAATTCGTACATCTTATTAATTTCTACAAAATCGATGAAATATTGCAAATCTAACATCACCATCGTAAAGAGCGTTGTTTATTTGCCTAAAT